>JAANDH010000791.1:3543-51970 GCA_011799765.1 Nymphaea thermarum | reverse complement strand
ATGGCGAGAGATGTATACCCGTCCAGTAGGAGGATAAAGACATCGGTACCCCTTATGATGATTGCTATAACCAACAAATACACATGGCATAGATTTAGGTTGAAACTTGTGATCAGCATAACCACGAAGATAAGGATAACATCTAGATCCAAAAGCACGAAGGCACGAGTAGTCTGGACGTTTTTTAAACAAGATCTCAGAAGGACTTTGCATTTGTAAAACATGTGAAGGAAGCCGATTGATAAGCCATACAGCAGTAGAGAAAGCCTCAACCCAATACTGAGCTGGAAGGTTGCTATGAAATAACATAGTAAGACCCAATTCTGTAACCGATCTATGCTTGCGCTCTACGATTCCATTTTGCTCAGGCGTCTTGGGGCAGGATTTTTGATGTTTTATGCCATTTTCTTTGAAGTAATCTAGAAGAGCCGTACTATTAAACTCTCCTCCTTCATCACTTTGAAAAATTTTCAACTTGGCATCAAACTGAGTTTGGATCATTTTGTGAAACTCAAGGAATTTGGCAAAGAAATCAGATTATCTTTTGAGAGGATATATCCAAGAGTATCTAGAGAATTGATCCACAAATAAAGCATAAAACCTGTTATTTTGACACGACGGAACAGGGGCAGGTCCCCATAAATCACAATGAACCTTAGCAAATAAAGAGTCACAATCATCATCAACAGAAAGAAATGGAAGTCTACATGCTTTTCCCATCTGACAACTAGCACAAATGAAAGATTCAGACGGAGTATTTGTCACAGCAATCAACTTATTTGTAGCCAGAAAATCTAAAATACTATGGTTTGGATGCCCAAGACGTCCATGCCAAACTTCGAAGGAGGCTGAACGGAACCTTGTGGAGAAGAACACTGTCTTTGGTTTAGCCTTGAACGCATATAGATCTCCGTCTCTAGATCCCGTTGCAATCACCTCCTTGGTCACCTTGTCCTTAATAAAGAAGCAATTCGAAGAGAATTCAAATACATAAGGCATAGAAGATGTAAGTTGACTGACAGAAATAAGATTCTTCTTAATACCGGGCACCACTAAAACATTGTCTAGAGGTATCGTGCGATTTCCCACATGGATATCCGTAGTGCCGATATGAGTAATATCAAGATGTTGGCCATTTCCTACCATAATTTTTTCAGTTCCATCATAGGGAATGCAACTCTTAAGTTTACCTGGATCGTCAGTCACATGAGAACTTGCGCCAGTATCGGGAAACCAGTCTTGTTCGGTTGGATCAGAGACTTTCATAGCAGCGAAGGCTTGAGGCGTATCACGAGGCTGATATGCATGATCAAATCTGTGGTAACATTTGAAGGCATTATGATTATTTAATCCACAAATCTGACATGATACCTTGGGTTTAGTGGCATCTCCATTAGTCGACCCTTGCATAGTTCGAGTTTGAGTTGCCGGATTGAACCCACATCCCTTAGAATTGAATCGAGGATTGGTATTGTTGTTGTTGTTCCGCCAGTTGTTGTTGTAGCGTCTCCTATTGTTCTGGCTGTTAGACTGACGTGTGAAGAAAGTCATTTGACTGTTTAGTCTAGTTTCTCCTGCATGTAGCTCCTTCATAGTTTCATGTCCTTGGAGTAAGGATACAACGTCGAGGTAGGGAGGTACCGGCGGCTTGAGGATAGACGTCATAAAGGACTCATATCCGGATCCTAGTCCATTGACTAGCCAGAAAACCTTGTCATCATCGGTCAACGGTTTTCCTATAGCCGAAAGTTCATCACATATAGCCGCAAGGTCATCATTGCTGGTGAAAGTTTCTATGGCTCTGATACCATGAGAAAGAAAGGGAATTCGAAGGAAAGTTTTTAACGTGGTTCGGAAAGGATCCTACTCCACGATCTCAGTCCTTGAATATTTTCACTCAATGGACTGGTTCCCTTTCATATGAGATTTATACAGATTGTACATAGGAATTTGAATTCAATGCACATTTCAGTTTTTGTGTTCCCTTCCATCTATAATTTTGATTCCTTAGATCTCTCTCTCGTTGAGATTTACAGAATTTCATTCCATTGTCAGCATCTTTATTTCTTGCACATAATGGTGTGGTGGCTGGCGGTTTTCCTTGTGCATGAGATGTGGAGGGCGTTGATTTCTCTTGAACGTGAGCTGGTGCCTTAATGATGGAAGGAGCAATAACCGTTGGAGGAGACGCCAGTAATTGCTGATGTGCTGATTTGGAAAGTCTTGGCGTCGATTGCTGAAATCCTGCCTTAGCATTGTCCGTTGGTGCCGTTGGAACCGTTGGTGCGTTATCAGTATCACCATCCATATATAAATGTTTTTGAGTTAAGTGAAGTCATATATGCAACAAAGTAGCATCACTCATCAAATAAAATCAACTATAAGTCTCACGTGTGCATATCAACTAACAGAGAATAATGTGTTCTGTGACCAAGATGTCAGATCAAAATTTGCTAACTCACAAACCGAGGAAAAAGAGGAATTGGTGTCCCATGCATTTTGGGAGAATGATAAGCTATATATTTACTACATCTGCATAGAATTAGCATTATAATCATCATCAAACCTTATTGAATTCTTCTTTCGAATGATTATAAGCTATACACAGAGTCGATTGAAGTTTTCAAGCATGGATGCGGCAAGTGGTGGCGCTTACGAGGCAAAGAGTCGATAAATTAGAGGGTCCAGTGGACCTAGGCATTTTATGTGATACCGAGAAGTATGACCTAGGCGAATCTAAGCTTGGGCATCCAAAAGGGGCAATCACCTGAAGCCGATCTAAGACAGCATCTCTAAGCTTTGAGTGACTGGACGTCAGATTGGAGCTTGCTTGCATGATGGTTCTGCGTGAGGATGAGTACTATTGTAACATAAGTGGGGAGATTGAGTGGGAGAGAAATTTATAGATCTTAGAATGTCACATGACAAAGGATATTATTTGTCACATGTTCTAAGAAAATGCAACTGTCGATTCACGTGCTTGTTGCGGAGTTTGAATGGACAGCTTAAAAATAGACAAGTGGCATGCCGTTGTTGTGGCACATGGCGCCTACTTGTTGTGCATGTGAACAAGTTGTTTGGACTGGCTCGGCTTCAATCCGAGCTTGGGTATGTCAACGGATTGGATTGGATTCTTACATTCGAATATGCTCTTAACCAGACATTTTTTCAGATGCTCATGGATTTGAATTTAGATTCAAATATGAACAAAAAAAGTCATTTACTAATTCAATTCTGAACCCAAAATCTAATTTCACAACCCGAATCTAATCTGAATCTGACTTTTACATTCATATCTGAATTAAATCTGAATTTCGAACCAAATCTACTTGATTTTTAAAATGTAAGAGTATTAGATATAAAATATTTATTTAAAACTAAATCTCAAATTAATCCGATTGGGTAGTTATTTGTATCTGAATTTGAATGTATCCAAATCCAATTAATAATCAAACATTATTGTTTTTTCATATCCAATTTTTTTAGAATGGTTTAGTCCAATATCTGATTCCAATTAGATATATTGACATTCCTATCAGAGCTTCACCAAATTCAACTCCAATTGGTCTTCAAGCCTAAACGACTGCTATTTAATGTGAGAAAAAATGTCAAACTATTAATTTAATTAACTAAAAGTAATATAAGAAGCCCACTAAAATGCGCCTAACTTTTATTGAAACAAAAGCATGCTGAACCCAAGAAGGAAATCTAGTTTTTCTTCTTCTATATTGCTATTGAATTATTTTTTTGTTCTCTGGTGTAAATTTCTGTTGACTGCCTTCTAGTAAGCGGCTAAATAAAAAATATTCAAACATGAGAAACCAGCTAGCTGTTGCCATCTACACAAATGGGTATGTGTATGTTTTCCATCTTTGAGCACAATTTTTCAATCTACCTACCAAATTATAATTTTTGGTACTAAGAAAACCATATTTGATAATCAAATCAAACTCTTGTACAGACCAAAAATCATTATATCAGGGTATAATATAATCTTCCAAACTAATAATAGATTTTAGAACCGCAGATCTAAAATCTTAGGTTTTGAAAGCTCATGTTCTCAGCCTTTCTCCCTACCTTCATATGTGGATCTGAGATCGACACTTCAAGTCATACTCCATAGATATTAGCATTCCAAATTTGCGGTTCTCAAATCTTCATTTCGAAGCAGGAGATATCATAAAGTTCAATCTATTATGACCAGCACCATTGTTAATTATTCATTTTCTTTTTCTGTCATGGTCCAAAGGGATTCACAATCTCTACCGCACCAATAAAAAGATTCTTGAAATATATTTTTTCTTTTTTCCATGAAAATATATGCAAATTTTCAAATTTTCTTTCCACAAAAACCTTATAACTTTTTTGTGAAAAAAAAAAATTAAGTACCACACGAAAGAAAAACTCTTAGCTTTTCTGTTTCTGCCATCATGAAAATGCGGTCCGCTTTATGAAACATTTTTTCAAGTTTATCTCAGGTAAGTGTCAATTTAGAAAAAAAAAATTAACTAATTTTTAAGCTTTGCTGAGGCAGGCATTTGATATTACTGAAACTTTTTGGATATGATTTCTGTGAGAAACTTCAACTGTCATACATACTTGAAAAACAAGACATGGAATAAGGTATTAGATGCATAGTGTTCTCTTTTAATTATTTGTCTTCACTCAATCATTTAAATATTTATTCTTGTAATATGCTCCTGAAAGTGGCAGAGCGAGAAATTTAAAGTAGAAAAGGCACAAATAATGAATGAAGAAACCTACATAATATTTTGACTAATTGCATTTTCAATAATTGATCTAACTTATAAACAAGAAAAAACTTTGCAACTAACATAGATGTTTACTCGAGAAAAGAGGAGAACATGTACATTAATTAAAATTTCTTAACTAGGTTAGGTTGGGAACTGCCAATCTACCGATCGAAACTTTTACTTTGAGATGGAGCAAAAACAACGAGCTTAATCTACCATCCACATGTGAAGGATGTCTATACATATCGTCCATATAAAAGTTCCACAAAAATTGAAATCGAAACCACAAGAATTAGGCTGATTCATGTTAATTTCAGGAAGCCATTATGTACTACTGGATGACTCCCCGCCTTGCAAAATTTGGTGTAAAATGATTATCGTATCGTATTGTTTGTTTCAGGTGGCCATTTTTTGAAGAGTCCGGTGACTTAGCTTGAGGGTCTTTCTGGGGCCAAGGTCTATCATTTCCTTATTGCCGTTGCATGGATTGGTTCCTCAAAGGATGTTTTCAAATGAAGTTTTCAGATTCGCAGCCACTGTGAGCTGCGTGTTTGGTAAGAGAAAACTATTGGTAATCTAATTTAGTTTTGGCAACTGCATTTATGGGCATTTTATTTGTCAAAAGCTACATCTAGGCAGGCAGGAGTGGGCAGTTCAGCCCCTCGAAGTTTCTTTAGTTTTAAAATTGGTGACTTTTTACATATATTTGCTCATTTTTATATGTTAGTCTCCTCAAAAGAATGGAAGTTTTTGAATTAGTGCTTTGATTCCAAAATTTTAAATTTTATTTTGAGGGTTCTCTTGCTAGTATTCTAAAGGCGCCGGCATGCTATAGAGGACATGGCTATTTACATATATTTGCTCGTTTTTATATGTTAGGGCCATCTCATGTACCTGTTTTGATGGTTCTTCAACGGTTAGATCCACTTTCAATGAAAGATTGCTGGGAGATAGGCTTCCACCGTTATTAATTAATAAAGAAACCTACCTAAGTCACAATGGTACGACCATTTGGGCGTCGTACTCGTACCGGTATGCTGGTACACTGGTACTGGTACGCCGGTATGGCCAGGTACGTTTGGATCTAGATCGGAACCAGATCCAAATTATATAATAATTTAAAAAAATATATAAAAAATGACTTGATCCTTTTTTTTTTTTTTTTTTTCTTTAACATAAGAAGCCTCATTAACAAGATGAAACCTTGATAATTTATTCATTAGCAACCACTTTTTGTTGGCATTTTCATTGTTTGAAGCTTTTTATCAAAATGAAAATGAACATTTTTGTCACAACTTGTAGTTTAATTATATATAATAATTAATTTTTTAAATTAATTATATATAATAGTCACCGTACCTGTACCAAGATTTAAAAAAACACTGTACCAATACTCGTACCTGTACCATTGTGACGTAGAAACTGACCATTCCACTTTATGATGTAAAACTTGTGTTTTCCTTTCCCTCCCTAACATCATATTGGGGGATTCCTCTTATATTTGTTAGACGACTCTCTCAGCATTAGCTGATACCAATTCATCTCGTTCCTGATTATAGTAGCTAGTTAGAAAAGGGCGCGGTTGATGCATTTGTTTTCTCCAATTATTTCTGCACTTCTTTCTTCGTGTTTCCCCCATCCACCGTCGTAAAATGCTTTTACCATGACAAGTAAGGTAAAACACCAAGGTTCTTTGCTTTGTTTGACGTATTAAAATATTTATTAGTTGATTTTAAATAGAAAGGGGAAGAAATGTAGCTCGTTATGAGGCCATTGTGTATTGGCTGAAACGCCTTATCAACGGTTGAACAGATAAAACGCAGAAACTTATATCTAATCAAATGCCAAACGGTTTACCAAAACTCTTCAATTTTTTTATTTATATCTCTTGGATGTTTTAAATCTTGAAATTTTTGGACAAAAAGTGGAATTTAGTTTGGGACCACATTCCATATGAGACACGCTGGTTCTAGGATCCTGAACTTGTGGTCTTGGAATTGAAGCCTAATAGGCTCCAAGGGGCGGAGCCAGGATTTTTTTTAGGGTCGGAGCCAGGATTTTTTTTAGGGTCGGGCCAAGACGATTAGAGGGCTGGGCCAGAGTCGGGCCAAGAGAAGCGATGAAGAGCGACCGATCAGGCCAAGCTAAAAAAAATTATTTTTTTCAATGTAAAAAAAAAAAAAAATTTTGTCCCGGGCCATTTCCCAAGCGCCGCCCCCCCCCCCCCCCCCCCCCCCCCCCCCCCCCCCCCCCCCCCCCCCCCCCCCCCTCCCTTCGCCCCTGCACATATCAAAAGGGTAGACTTAGTTATGAAACTTAAAGCACTTTTGATGATTTCCTGAATGTTATGAAAAGGTCAGGACTTGGTGCGTCTGCCGATGGATATATCCCTCCTTAGTCCTTACTCGGTCCCAAACTATCCCAAAATTTTAGGATAGCCTTATTAAAACAAAATAAATTAATAAAAAAATGATAGGTGACACGGTCTGGCATAGCTCGCTGCTGGAAGATGCCATCTCTTATTTCATCACGAAAAACTACTAAGCAGGGTAAAATCTCGCCACATTCCTTGCAGTCACAGGAAGTTTACTTTGGATTCCACATGAAAATGGATCCAGTAAAGTTAAAAACTTAGGGCTGAAAAAACGTGCTTAGATCTACGTTAATGGATGTACACTAGTGTCCATCAAACTGCAATGGTTAAATCGAGTCACTTAAATTCCATCTCCTAAAAATGGTCGCTGATTCCACCCAAGCATTTATCAGGTGAGCGAGATGGTCAATCCCACTTCCCGAAGCGAAGCCCAAAGGGCCCCCCATTCCCCCTGCCTCTGGGGTCCACCCAAGCATTTATCGTCTTTCAGCCACCACGAAATATTTTTTACCCACCCCACCCTACTCTGCGATTACAGGCAGTCGGCCGACTTTTGTCACTGTCTACTGTGTTTTCGACTAATAGGTTTCATGTCACGTCAATTCAAGCTTTGCTCGATTTGTTAAAAACGAGGCTGAGACTAAGGACTGAACAATGAGGCGAGTCCGCTCACCTCCTACTTACTCATCAAAACTTCACTCATTTATTATAAATCAGTTAAATTCGAGCTCAATGCATGCTTGAAATGTTAATTGTAAGAACTCAACTCCTTTGAACTAGAAGCATTATTAGAAAAAAGAAAGTGTTTTTTCTAAACACACAAAACAGTTTTTTAAAACTGACTTAAAAAACAACTTTTAAAAGACTAGTTTTCATATCGTGCACGTGTTGCCTTAAAAATTGTGATAAAGTTGAAACTAAAGGCCTGTTTAGTATCAGGGATTAATTGTGCACGTGACTTTTTTATTAGGGAAAATATCTAACTTTTTTATTAGGGAAAATATCAGGGATTTTTATAATAAAAAGAGTTTCATGAAAACTAGTCTTTTAAAAGTTGTTTTTATGGCTATTTGACTCGTTTAACCAGTAGAGCAGATTATTTATCTAATACACAAATCGTTCTCGATTAACCAGCATGTTTTTCGAAATTTTACAAATGAACTTATAAAGTGTAAATTTGATGCGCTTATTTTCATTTGTGGTTTATCTACTTGTTGTTTGTGGTGTCTTTTTAGTTTCTCATCTACTTCATTTTTCCTTCATTGTTAATATTTTTAAATTTTAAAAATTTACTTTTTTTTGTAGGTTTTTTCTCATTTTTTCTCAAACTCGTTGTATTATACTGGAGAAAAACATATTTGGAGCCCAAGAAGGAGAATCTCATATCATTTACAGTCTGTTTAGTCCATAAACAATAAGTAAACATATTTGGAGCTTAAATCTGGAAAATCAGATCCGATCTGACTAAAACAATTAGATTCAGGAAGGCAATTCCACGGAATCTGATTGGATACGCTGAATCAGGACATGTTTTGGAGTTTCAGATCCAAATCTTCATTCGCATCTGAATTTTTCAGAAGGGAGCACGTTCAGGTGGACGGCAAAATAAGTGCCAATGGTAAAAAAAGCTTAAAATATTTGTTCAACCCACAATGGATTCTGGATTATCTGAAAACCGTCAGCCCACAATGGAGCAGCTAAGCGGCCGCTGAACCATTATTTAATACTTTATATTAAAGTATGGAACATAATGAAACCTAGTTAACGAATCTAAAATTACTAAAATATGAGTATCTTTTTGTTATTCGTTTTCAAAGTTATGTGCGCTTTTTGTGAAATATTTCAAATGAAATGTTCATGCGCATGCACCGCACTCTTACAAAGTAAAAAGAAATTTCTTAAAATGTGGGTGCATATGGGGAGCCAACATCTACATAACACTAGCTTGACCCCAAGGTAGTGTGCTGCCATTCTTGGGCACATCTACCACAAAATGTCATTTCATTTCTAAGGAATTGACTTTCTGCATCCAACCGGGGTCATAGTCTCTTGATCAAATCGTCTAGGACAAAAACGCCAAATGTTGCAAATATAGAAATCTAATTCGGTTGGCCTCCCTGTTTACTGATTAGAACTGGCAGGCCATGGTTCGGGTGAACGCAGGAAAAAAAAAAAAATTTACATTGAAAAAATTAATTTTTTTTAGTTTGGCTCGATCGGTCTCTCTTCGTCGCTCCTCTTGGCCCGACCCTCGAATTGTCTTGGCCCGACCCTAGAAAAAATCCTAGCTCTGTCCCTGCCGCCGAAGAGCTCCACCCCTACCGCCGAGGTCTCTTAACGGTGTGGCTAGATGTCTACTTTTCGAGTTCCCTTACTAATATTATACAAATCCGTTTGGGCCAAGGCTGCATCGATGTCATGTGGTCTGTCGCCTTCCCTCTCTCTGCCCTACCGACGCTGTGAATTGTCTAATGCCCTCTCCTACCAACGTTGAAAATTCCAAGAGGCCAACTTGCACATTTGCAAGCTAAGCTTCTCCATTATTGTGCTTGCTCTTCATGTGCCTGACTCTGCCCGTGTAAGCACTCAAATAAAAACGTGGCACTTCTGGCTGCTGTAGACTGTGACCCTGCAATGCCTTTCCCATATGTCGCAGTTGAAGCTCCTCTCCTGTACATGGAGCTGGTGGTTAAACCTCTCAACCAAATAAAACAAGACGTTTTTTTTTTTTAAAAAGGTAAAAAATAAAAAAACGCCCACGTTTTTCTTTTTAAAGGCGTGAAATTGCATAACATGTCCTTGCCTTCCGGCCCTTCATCATAGAAGATTCAGTCGCAACCCTCCTTCATGTGCTTATGATCTAATCAACTAGGATCTCATCCACAGAACCCAGCCGCGCGCAGACGAGTTACCTGGGCGGGCTCCGGCAGAGGCAGAACAGGCGGGAGACGATGGTGTGCCGCCTGGGACACGAGGACGCACAAGGGGCGTGGCCAGCACGTCCCATTCGATCCTCTGTCTATCGGCACACGCCGAGCAGAGAGCGACTCGACCAGAGAGACTCAGGCGTGACACCGTTAAGAGACCTCGGCGGCATGGGCGGAGCTAGGATTTTTTCTAGGGTCGGGCCAAGACAATTCGAAGGCCGGGCCAGGAGGAGCGACGAAGAGCGACCGATCGGGCCAAGTTAAAAAAAATTAATTTTTTCAATGTAAATTTTTTTTTTTTCCTGCGCTCACCCGAGTCATGGCCTGCCATTTCTAATCAGTAAACTGGCAGGCCAATCGAATTAGATTTCTATATTTGCAACTTTTGCTGTTTTTGTCCTAGACGATTTGATCAAGAGACTATGGAAAATGACATTTTGTGGTAGATGTACCCAAGAATGGCAGCACACTACCTTGGGGTGAAGCAAAAGTCTAAAAGACTTGTTTCTTTCCCTCGCACTCCCCCTCTCTTTAGAAGAACATTTCTGACTCTTAAAAATTCCTTCGTTAAAGTATGATTTATATAGCCAAACAGGACATTGATGAGGATACTACAATGAAGGAGAGGGCCACACATCATATATCGAGTTTTCTGTATGATGATAATAGAGTTGTGCGTTCCTTTGTTGTCAGTTTTAGAACTTAAAATAATGCTTGATCGCTTAAGCTGTGGTTCTCTAAAAACCATGGCATGTGGAATGTCTTCACACGCAAGTCTTTGCTACTAAGAGCAAAGAAGCATGTCAAGTTCGATCAGTCTGTTCTTTTAAATTGACAACATTTTCCCACTTTTCTCTAATAGGCATGTAACGTGAAACTCTACTAACTTGCAATCTAAAGAAAAGTTTGTCTTCTTTCCTGTTGGGAGCTGGAATTAGGCAAAATTATAATCATGATATGATTATAATCATATGATGACGCTTTATACCAGGTAAGCATTAACATCCTTTTTATAACCATCACATGGTAATCGTTATGGTCTGTCACAGATATTATATAAAACAAGAATAAGTATACAGCCATTCATTCTGAGTATATAAAACAAGAATAAGTATATTATAGCTGATCGCCATTTGGTTGAATATCAATTTGAACGCAAATAAGCGTCAGTTGAAATATTTCAACGAAAACAGGACTCGTTTCCCCATGAAAAAGGCGACACAAGAAAAAAATTAAAACGAAGACAGAAAGGGTGCAGAACTGTCGTTCACCGTCCATCAAATGAGTAACGGCTTTTAGTGAAGGCTGCACCTTAATATGGAAAAACCATAACCCTAGGAATCTCTACTTGTTTTTATCTCCTTCATCCCTCTGTGCTCTTCTTCTGTGTCGCTCTCTGGGGAAGCTACCGAGCGATGGCGTCCCGTAGGGTTCTCGCATCCCTCTTCCGCTCTGGCTTCCGTTGTCACGCATCGAAGCCCGCCGCTGCCCCCTCGCGAACAGGCGGGACACCGTTAAGAGACCTCGGCAGCAGGGGTAGAGCTAGGATTTTTTCTAGGGTCGGGCCAAGAGGAGCGATGAAGAACGACCGATCAGGCCAAGCTAAAAAATTTTAATTTTTTCAATGTAAAAAATTTTTTTTTTCCTGCGCTCACCCGAGCCATGGCCCAGGCGCCCCCCCCCCCCCCCACCCCCTCCCTCTGCCCTTTTAATTTTTTCAATGCAAATTTTTTTTTTTTCCTGCGCTCACCTAGGCCATGGCCCGGGCGGCCCCCCCCTCCCTCCGTCCTTTTAATTTTTTCAATGTAATTTTTTTTTTTCCTGCGCTCATCCGGGCCATGGCCTGGGCACCCCCTCCCTCCGCCCCTGCTCGGGGGGACACCGTTAAGAGACCTCGGCGGGACACGACCAGTGGTAAGGCGGGACGCGATTACCGAGCGGCGACACCAAGGTGGGACACGCGATGGCCAACCGAGTCGAATTCACGGGATTCGCTGGTCTGGTGAGTCGGGACACGCCGAGCAGGGTGTGATCATTTCGTAGGGAGAATAACCGGACACGAGTCCGGGTTTGTAAAGCGGGTTGGTCCGCCAATTTTGTAGTGCTCACGGCACGCGGGTTTTCCATTCATTTATTTTAGGAAACTTATTTTTATTCAGGTTTTAATCCATCAAACGGCCCCTACTGAAAAACTTAATGCCCTTTTATCTCTCAAATGGTGGGGGCGACTCTCCTGTTCGCCAAGGCAATGAACTGTGGCTGATTTTGTGGCATTCAAAGGTCTTTTATTTTTCATAATAAAAGCAAAATATTTCTAATAAAAAGAAATAGAATCATTGGATGTTAAAAGATTAGATTTGGATCAGATATAACATCAACATAGATGACTAATCTGGTATTGTTTATTGGTATCGGAGTTCGGATTCAGATTTAGGTATGCAAATACGAAATGTTATCCAAATTTTTCCATGTAATATGATTCAGGTGTGCACTGAAATTGGGTATGAAATACGATAACAAATCCGCATCCAGTTTTCTAAATCAGATCTGGATTTTTTTTATGGAATACAACCAGCAAATCTGCATATGAATCAAAAGTTAATTATATCTCTGGGTGGACATCCTTAGCGATACCAAAAGATAGAGATTCGGGTCACTAGTTGGAAAAAAAAAATCCAAACCACTGACGCCTTCACACCATACTCCTCGTGTTGCACTTAAACATTATTGGATGCTCGTGGATCTTATCCATGTCCAAACTACACTCTCAGTAATTCTGTTTAACTGTTAACCAGTGAATGACAGATTATGAAAGACATTATGAATGTAGAGAGAGCTACCTGAGCCGAGCCTGACACCCAAAACCCAAACACAGGCCGATTAAATTAAAAGATATTTATTTTTAGTATGAAATATCATATAAATATAATTAATTGTAATAAATATTATAAGTATATATAAAAATCAATATAATTAATATTAAAAAAAATTATCGGTTCGAACCGGGCTTAGTCGGGCCCACCCAGGCCGGCCTTTCGATATAAGCTGGTTTCCAATTCACATCTGATGACTTCCTTTCTGATAGCATGTTAGCTAATAGGGATGAGATAGGCTTCCTTATTGTTTTTCTTGGTCGCAACTCTTCCTTGTAGCATTGAGATGAGCAAAAGGATAACTCTATCTCCCTCAATCACTACTCTTCTTTCGAGCATTGAAATGAAGCATATATATAAAGTGATGGGTAGATACCAGACCACTTGGATAAGAGATAAAAACCATTTATACTAGCTTAATATAAATCATGCTTTAGTTTAAGTATTTTTATAAAAAAAATCTTTCCACTATCCAAATTTTGATGTTGTGAGAACAGTTCATCTTTTTATTATTAAAAAAACAACTAACTTATGGTATGTTTCTCACTGAATTACTCTTAAAATCATATTTATAACCATAAGGTTAGATTGCAAAAAAATAATAATAGACAATAGTTTATTTTAAAAGGGTCTGTTTTTATTTTTCTTTATCTAACTGGTCTAGTTTTTACCAATCTCTCTCTCTCTCTCTCTCTCTATATATATATATATATATATATATATATAATTTGACACCAATAAAGAAACACCTGAATAGGCAGATTCGCTTGTCTGTGTGGAAGTGCAAGAATATAAAATAGATGAAGTTTTAAATGGGTTGGTAAAAGAAGATCAAAGAAATTAATCACAATCTCTTAGATGCTCCACAGTTTTAATCATCTTTGTTATGTTATCTTGAAATTGGTAATAACAGGATGCAAGATGTGTTTAATTTAGGGAGAGGTGAGAAAATGAAAACTTATTATAGGAGACAAAGCATCACCAATCAACAAAGGCATAAAAGAAATAAAAGGGACATACGAAAAAAATAGCATTCAAAGAAGGACAAAAAAAAATATAAAGAATAGTAACCATAACCAGAGCAAAAGCACGAGGGGAAAGATGGGAGAGAAAGAGGCAAAAAGAAGAACTGACATTTTGCCTTACTTCCATCGTCAAATCCATCTGAATTTTGTAATTTAATGGCTGATTCGTTCTATTGTTCTTTTAATTACAGTCAGCACTTTACTTACACAATCTGTGTCATCTGAAAATCGGTTAGTACATTCTTTCTTTGTTTTCAAATTGATAGTGAACCCCAAGCACAAGTTTTAAGATGAAAGATATCCGACAAATCCATTTTAAATAATTCCAATTAAAAGAAGGTGACTTGATTCCTGTTCGAGAGAAAAATTCAAGAGGTGAATCAAAGGCTCATTCGAAGGTTACAGGACATATAGCAAAAGAGAAAAAATCATGCATTTTCTTGTTATATGCGAATGATTCTAAAGTTCCACCTTCTCTACCTAATTCTGGAGATTCTAAAGTTCCATTTTCTATGTGCAACATAATTTGGAGAGACAGAGCGGTTGGGTTAAGGAGGAAAGCGATCAAAATTTGGCCAAGCAGAGAAAAGCGGTAGTAGTGTCCTATTTCATACCTGCTTTTAACTATATGTGTCCATGGCTGTCAGAATATTTGCATTTGGAAGAGTTACAAAGGACCATGAGGATCACTTTCAGAATGAAGAATGATAAACGGACACTGGAATAAATTTGAGGAAGTCTAATGGGATGAATCCATGGTCTCTAGTTCTAATTTTCTAACAGTCCTCTTCAAGTTATGCACAGGAGAAATAAAAATTAGGCATTAGGAATTAGAATCATGAACACTGGAAAGGTGAGAGAGGCGTGGAGTGTTGAGGCAACGGCTAGCTTGTGGCGTGCGTGCGAAAGATATTTTCCCTTTACTGTTTTCCTTCTTTTGTTGTACCCAATTGTTCCATTCATTATATGTTTGTAAGGTGAACCAAAAAAGGATAACGAGAATCACCCGTGGATGTAGGTAGTAATAGCTGAACCACGTTAACTCTCATGTGGTGTGAGATTACTGTTTTTCTTAAATTCTTAATATGGAATCAGAGCAACGCGTTTAGATCGTGGGGTGTTCTATCTTTGTGTTGTCTTGGCGTTCAATACTGAAATGCATTCATCTTCATTCCCACCAAATAATGATGATGGTGGCTGTAGCAATTCCAAAGTCGTGATTCAAGAAAATCATCCTCTCAAGATCTCCACACTCTGTTTTCAAGCATTGTTTTGTTGAAACTGTAAGATCATTTGGTGGGCCGGCATATGTCTATGAGGAATTTCAGACATTATGGCTGTCTTAAAGTAAATATCCGCTTAAGTGATTGCGTTTTGGGATATTACGTCATTTTAGATGGTGTGTGGTAATTTTGAAATGTATAGATACCAGTACGCAATTACGGACTCTTTGATGGGTGGAATCCATAATTGTCCTCATTATAAAATGGTAGTGGTCCCCGGCGTCGTGCAATGGTTGTATGAGACGTTGGTCTCTAGGGTTTTTCTCTTCCCCATCTGAGAGAGACCTCAAGCGCGCCGCACGTACTCTGGAAGATCCTACCGCGATCTACCGTCCCGTGCAACAGTTCAGATGGATTCAGGTACGCTTCCGCTTCAGTTCAAGTTTTGTTTAATTTAATGATTTAGCATGAGCATGATCCTGTTTTGATTAGGGCATACATATTTGGTTTTGTGTATGCATGAGGGGAGAAATCCCAACAATTGGTATCAGAGCCTATGCTTATTGTTGAATTGTTGAGTTTTCGATGATTTTTGTGCATATTTTCGTTCGGTTCTTCTATGTTCTTGGCCGGCGCCCACCCAACGTCGCTGGTGACCTACGCTGCCATCGACTGCCCGGTTTTTAACCGTTCTCAAAAAAAAAAAAAAAGGGGCGGAAATCGTAGCAGAAACCGGTTGATTCTGACGGTTTCCGACGGGCGTCGGCTCGCCATCGTGGCGGCCGACGTCCGGCGACGCTGGCGGCACCCGCCGGCGGCCACCCATGGTGTTGGGTGGCCTGCCGGTGGAGCTTCACCGCCCGCCTGTCGTTCGGCAGGCGAGCGGTGGAGGGGACACCCGCGACATTCGGGCAGTCGAGCTGGGTCGGACCGGGTCGGGTCTTGACAGACCCGATCCGGATCCATCAGGATTTAACCGGTTCGTTTTAGAACCGGTTCAGACTTTTTAGAACCGGTTCGGACCTTTTTGAGACTGGTTCATTCAGTTTTAGAACCGATTCGGGCATTTCAGAACCGATTCAGTTGATTTTCAGACCGATTCAGGGCTTTTCAACCAGTTCATTCAGTTTTAGAACCGATTTTAGTCATTTTTTGACCGGTTCAGTGGGTTTTGGAACCGATACAGTCTAATTTTTGACCGGTTCGTCCAATTTTTAGACCGGTTCAACACCGTTTAGGGCGATTTGGATGTTTTAGTTGCGGTTTAAGACCGATACGGGCCATTTTAAGGCCAATTCAGTGGTTCTTGACCCTCTTAAGCACGATTATGGTACCGGTTCATAATATTTTGGACTCTTTTGGGCCCATATCATTGAATCATTTGGTTTTGGATTCAATGTAAGGTCATTTTGTATGTGTCACATCATTGAATCATTTGGTTTTGGATTTAATGTAGGGCAAACTTGTATGCAATTTTAATTAATGTATCATGTTTTGCATGTTATTAAATTTGTGAGTGTACTTTAGATGAATATTTGGAATATAGATTTGAACTTTGGCCATGTCTATTGTTCGAAATGAGTAAGTTTGTACTTTATGTCGCCAAAGTGACCTCTGTTGTACGAATTTGCCTGTTTTGGACATTAGATGATAGTATACTTAAACCATGCGTGTAATGATCAACCCAAAGGAGGATTGTTGATTGGTCAGGTTTAAGTATACAGGGCAATGAATATGTGATAATTTTTTAGGTTTCCATGTAGATAATGAGTCAATCCAAAGATGAGCTCGTTGTTTGACAGGGTTAATTATCTATATTCATTGTTGACCAAGAATACCACTTGCAGTTAGTATTTCAATCCAAAGATTGGATATTAACGTTGCGCCGGTACCTTGTGATGGGATTTAGGCCATTGTATTTAAATTCATACTTGTTGTTTCATCTATATACATGTATTGATTGTGAGCATGTTTGGTATTTTTGTTCTTTGTACAGTGTGTTCTGCTTCCAAGATATTTGCAAATTTGAGTACTATTCCTGAGTTGAATGATTCGATTTTTTGAAAATAAGAAAAGAAAGACAATTAAGGAAGTTGCAGTTGACCAATCATCCGTTAAGAAACAAAAGAAGCATAAGAAAAGCCTATCAGGCTGCTTTTTTTTGCAAGGGTGAAGGTCATATAAAGGAGGATCGTACTGAGTATCACGCATGGCGTGAAGGGAAATGTACACGTCTCACTTTGGTTTGTTCTGAGGTTAATTTAACTTCAGTACCCAGAAACACTTGGTGGGTAGATTCAGGTGCTACTACTCACATAAGTGTATCTGTGCAAGGTTGCCTAAATTGTCGAACGCCAAATGATGCTGAAAGATTCATCTATGTGGGCGATGACAAGAAGGCGAAGGTTGAAGCCATAGCAGATTTTCGGTTATTGTTAAAGACTAGTTGTTATTTGAATTTGACAGAAACTTATGTGGTACCGTCGTTTAGGCGGAATTTGGTTTCTATTTCCTCGTTGGACAAATTTGGTTATTATTGTTCATTTGGAGGAAGTAGATTTAAGTTGTTTCTGCATTCAAATTTGAATTTCACTGGTTCTTTGTCTAGTAGCGATAACCTCTATTTTCTTGATATGGTTGCTTCATATCATGAAACCTTGCATGTTATGTCTAGTGGTACTGAAAGAATATTAGCCAATGAGAATTCTATTATGTTATGACATAGGCGCTTAGGACATATCTCTGAAAAGAGAATAAAAGGCTTATGTCGAAAAGAATTCTTCAGTCCCTTGATTTTGTAGACTTTAATGTTTGCATGGGATGTATAAAGGGAAAATGAACAAACATTAAGGGGTTATAAGTTTTATAATCCATTCAGTAAGTCTTTCTTTGAAACAAAAATGCCCATTTCTTTGAGGATATTGAGTTTGGGGGAGGTGATCAGGTTAGAAGCATTGCCTTTGAAGAGGGACCTGAGTCCACTCTATTCAGAAGAAGGCAATGATGTCGATCTCCATACTGGAGAAAAAACTCAACAACCTCAAGAAAATTAAGTAGAAGTGCCACTGAGGAGATCCACTAGAGAGAGGAGAAATACAATTTCAAATGATTTTGTCTATCTCCAAGAACATGATGTTGATATGGGCTTAATGGAGGATGATCCTGTCAACCGCCAGCAAGCAATAAAGAGTTCTAAATCTCTTGAGTGGATGGATGCCATGAATGAGGAAATAAAGTCTATGATGGATAATGACGTATGGAAAGTTGTTCCCTTGCCTGAAGATGTGAAACCCATTGGTTGTAAATGGATATTTAAAACCAAGAGGGATTCGTTAAGAAACATCGAAAGGCATAAGGCACGTCTTGTTTTAAAGGGCTTTACTCAAAAGGAAGGCATTGATTATACAGAGACTTTCTCTCCAGTTTTGTTGAAAAACTCTTTCAGGATATGTAATAGCACTTGTAGCTCATTTTGATTTAGAGCTGCATCAGATGGATGTTGAGACAATGTTTCTAAATGGAGACATTGATGAAACGATATATATAGTACAACCAGAAAACTTTGCTTTACGGGATGCAAAGAAAATGGTTTGCAAACTCAAGAAATCCATCTATGGGCTAAAGCAAGCTTCCCGTCAGTGGTATTACAAATTTCATCAAGTTATAGTTTCATTTGGTTTCGAAACTAATTTGGTTGATGAATGTGTATACCAAAAGTTCAGTGGGGGAAAATTTATTTTTCTGGTTTTATATGTCGATGATATATTGCTGGCAAGTCATGATGTGGGCATATTGCATGAAACTAAGAAATTTTGTCAACAAAGTTTGACATGAAGGATCTTGGTTGTGCATCTTTTGTATTGGGGATCCAAATATTTCGAGATCATTCTCGGGGTATTCTTGGATTATCACAAAAGGCATACATTGATAAGGTGTTTCAGCGATATGACATGAAGGATTGTAAACCAAGAGATACTCCAATTGTTAAAGGAGACAAGTTTAGTCTCAAACAGTGCCCTAAAAGTGAAATCGAATCTAAGGAAATGAAAAGGATTCCCTATTCGTCTGTTGTGGGAAGACTTATGTATGCTCAGTTTTGTACTTGTCTGGATATTGCATTTATCCTTGTATTGTTAGGCAGATACTTAAATGATCATGGTATGGATCTTTTGAAAGCAGCCAAAACAGTTTTGAGGTACTTACAAAGAACATAAGATTTTATGCTCACATACAGGAAGTCAGACCAGTGGGAGATCATTGGGTATTCAAATTCTGACTTTGCTGGGTGCCAAGACAGTAGCTTAGTATGTTACGAGGCATCTAATTAGGTTTTATGTTTGCAGAATTTTGTCACGGGGCTGCGCATTGTGAGTGGTATAGAAAGACCACTAAGGTTATTATGTGACAATAATTCAGCAATCTTGTACTCTAATAACAGCCGCAGTTTGTCAAAGTCGAAGCACATCGACTTTAAGTTTTGGGCTGTTAAAGAGAGGATACAGAATGGTCAGGTGTCTAGAGCATATTGGGACAAACTCCATTATTGCGGATCTGCTTACCAAGGATTTAACGCATAAGGTCCTTCACGAACATGTTGTTCGTATGAGGGTGTTATCCTTGGATGATGTGCAGGTTTAGTGGGAGTTTGTATTTTGTTTGCTCTTATGTATGGACACATATTCAGTTTTCTGCAGAATAAAGTTTAAAGTTCTTTGGTTTCATTCTATGCTTATGTGTTTATGTTTTGATCTCCATAAGGTTTTAAAGTTGGACCAATTGAGAATAGACATGTCGTAATCACATTACATGTAATTCTCATGCTATACATCCATATCAGATCTATGTCATTGATTATGTTAACATTTGTGATCATTGAAGGTTTAGCTAATTTTATTATTGCGAAAACCGCTTTGGTTCTGTGTTGATATGGTCATGGACGAGATTGGTGAAAATGATGTTTAATAAGATAGCAATTATGAGCTCCTAAGGTTTTGTGTAATGTCTGAATGTATAAAGACATATTTGGCCCAAGTGGGAGATTGTAAGATCATTTGGTGGGCCGGCATATGTCTATGAGGAATTTCAGACATTATGGCTGTCTTAAAGTAAATATCCGCTTAAGTGATTGCGTTTTGGGATATTACGTCATTTTAGATGGTGTGGGGTAATTTTGAAATGTATATATACCAGTACGCAATTACGGACTCTTTGATGGGTGAAATCCGTAATTGTCCTCATTATAAAATGGTAGTGGTCCCCGGGGTCGTGCAATGGTTGTCTGAGACGTTGGTCTCTAGGGTTTTTCTCTTTCCCATCTGAGAGAGACCTCAAGCGCGCCGCACGTACTCTGGAAGATCATACCGCGATCTACCGTCCCGTGCAACAGTTCAGATGGATTCAGGTACGCTTCCGCTTCCGCTTCAGTTCAAGTTTTGTTTAATTCAATGATTTAGCATGAGCATGATCCTGTTTTGATTAGGGCATACATATTTGGTTTTGTGTACGCATGAGGGGAGATATCCCAACAGAAACGGCAAAGAAAGCATAAATTTGTTCTTTGGTGTATTTATCGGTGGCACTTGTGTCTGATCCACCTGCACTATAATGCTAATCAATCACCCTGTTCTAGGAGGTACAACTTGCTTTGGCCTTGTGGCAAGAAACAGTTCTTAATTTCTGATCAAGAACCTACGGTTTCCAACAACTTGTGAAGAAGCAGCTCGGGTGAACCATCAAAATGCAATTTCAATTCATGTAGATTATCATTTTTCTTCAAAAAAAAAAATAATATATAAAAAAATATTTTAATTATATTTACATTAAAGATATATGTTTGCACGTTCAATTTATATATTTAATTTTTTCTTTTTTTGTTTATTTTAACCAGGTTGAACTGGGCCAGGCCGGTTGCCCAGCTCTATTCGTGAGTCATATACTGACCCAAATGAAATTAGATTCTAAATAACTCGGTTTTGGATTGACTGGATCGATTGAATCGGCTCAAGACCTCCTGATTCCAAATTGTTTAACTCATTCAGCACCTCTTTAACTATTTCCCAGTGTAATCAAGAAACAAAATATATATGTTTATTAGCTAGAAATAAATTAACCAAAAGCATTTGAAGGCCAAGCATGTATATGTTGAAATGCATGTGATAAGACTTTTATTTGTGACACGAAGTTGTGCCAAATTTGGAGTTAAACTTATGGATTAATTAAGGACATTTTGTAAGAATTTCAGA
The DNA here is from genome assembly GCA_011799765.1 of Nymphaea thermarum. NCBI lineage: Eukaryota > Viridiplantae > Streptophyta > Magnoliopsida > Nymphaeales > Nymphaeaceae > Nymphaea > Nymphaea thermarum. Next base: position 30,552 of record JAANDH010000791.1, on the reverse strand, counting down.
GCACAACTAAGTGACTACATTGGAACCATGGATTTTGAAAGCGGTCTAGTCAGATATCATCTTTGAAATATATGAGGTTACTAAGCTCATAAATTTTGGTTATTGAACTCGCACCTCCTTTCGACCCAACACGTAAAATGCCTCCCCTAGTAAGCATTAAAGAATAATGCGTACAAAATAGAACCAAATTTTTGACCTCCTTCAATTTGATAGTTTATATCTGGAACTCAATTCAATTTCCACGCTGCATTAAAAAAAATGTGAAGCGTGTCAATTTGAAGACTTTGAATCAAGTCACAGTATGTGTTTTGCATTGAAGGAACATTATGATACATAAATCTGTTCGGCAATGAAAACTGTTTCTTGTTGCTTTATGTATATGCATCAAATATTAGGACAGATTCATATAATAATAGTGTTCTGTAAATGTTCTAAAAAAAATTAAAGTAGATTCATAAAACAATAACTATGTGTTATTGTAGCCAAATGTTTGGTACATGTACCACAATCTTTATGATGGATTCATGAACATTATGTTCCAGAAAATGCTTGTTTGCTGTTACCAGATGCTCTTTATGGGATTCTCGTGGCATATTTAAGGCGGCTAGCTCGGGCAGAAACACATTGTCGTTGTTGTGTGCGCAATTGTCAGACCAACCTATAAAATTTAGTTTATTTATAAAAACTTTCATTTTTTATTCATCGTCTTCATTTCTCCATTAATTTGTTATAAATATGTGGAGGTGAGCGAGAGAGAGATTCACTGAAAATGACGGCAATCCGGCCGTGACAGCGACCAGATTCCGGCAGCACAATTAAAATCTGCCACCATACCAGTGGAGGGGACACTGGTGATGGCTGTCACTGTGCAGAACGAACGAGGTGCAGGGGTTGAAGCTTCTTCCACAGTCTGCGGAACATATTTGCTTTTTAGGTCGCATTCAAATCAAGCCTTACGACATGATGTGGTTAATTAATGTAATTTCCTAATTAAAAATATATATTTTTTCGACGAATTAAACAAAAAAAATATTTAGTTTAATGACAGTAAGTAATTATGTTGAAAGAGTGGCAGCTCACATTTTTTATTTCTCAATTCTCAGTCAAATAAAAGTTTTCCACTAACACTCAAGCTCGAAAATGAAGATTTCTAAAACTAGCTCCCATGATTATTTTGTTGTAAATATCGGGGTAGGTAATTGGTACTTGTCTCATATTCGAGTTCGAGCTCAAGCTTGGGTTTGAGCCTTAAATTTGGGACCTGTTGTGGCTGCAGCTTATTTGAGTTGGCTTGATCATTTATTTTTAATTATTATTTTAAATATATTTATAATTAATACATATGTTATTTTAATTATTTATATTTATAAACTAAAAATATTAAAAAATATAATTTATAATTAATCGGCCAGGCTCGAATTGCAGGCACACCAAGCTCGAACTGCATTCTCGAGCTGTGACCCAAGTCCCAGCCCATCTCAGACTTCTTATCTAGACATGGTAATTGATACACAAGGGTATTCGGTTCTTTAAAGAAAAACGATTGGTCCACATCAGCCGATACGAGCCGACCCGATGATTTAAAAGAAAAATAAAGACAATATATATATATATATATATATATATATATATATATATATATATATATATATATATATATATATATATATATATATATATATATATATATATATATATATATATATATATATATAAGTTTTATGTGTTCCTGTCGCTTCTTATTGCAGATATTAAAGTTTTGATTCTCATAGTTCCATTTGCATTTTACATCAAAATAATTTACTGAAAACCATGGTAGCACTTTAATTAGATGACTCCTCAGGCTTTTCAGTACTAAGTAAGTATTTTTGAAAAGGCAGTTTATCAAACGAGCGTTATGATTAGATGACTCCTCTTTGTCGCTCGCTCCTAGCATAAAATATTCCCTAATGAACATAGTTGCATGCTCAGTTAGCTCTTGACCTAGCTATGTTTGGTTCTTGGTTCTTCAACCGTCAGCGAAGCACACCACATGTACTCTATGGTCCTTTATTCAAGCATCCTAGTTACTGATTATAATTGCACATTTTTTGTGTTCACGAATCACATAATTGATTGATGCATTTCTTATAGTTAGTATCACAAATGGATTTCTTATATCTTTTTTGGAGCAATGCCCAGTCTTTCTCTATCTCTTGAGTTTTTTTTTTATCTTTTTTTTAGTTCCTTTTTTTAGTTAGTATCACATATGGCTGACGGATTTGACCGTTCCTGGCGCCTTTATCGGGGATAATCAACCCAAGGGCTATGTTCATCATTGATGCATTTCATTTTAACTTGAACATCGTTTTGATCCTATATGCAGTGTAGAAAATATTGAAAGTTTGATGTTTCAAACTTTTGAAAAGACTCTTGAAGAGTTGCTTGAAAATGTGAAATATTTTGAAGAAAAGGTGGAATTAGTAAATATCATTTGAAGAGCTTGTGAAATCATTTTGAAATCACTTTATTGTTCTCTTAAGACTTTAAGTAGGTTTGAAATTTTGCTCTAATTCGGTTACCACCTAGTTAGAGTTCCATCCTCTCTTGCTTAAGTTCTTTTGGAAAGGTGCTTGTGATCATAAGTGAAATAAAGTGGGTGAGAATGCATGGATGCATTTATCCTATATGATTGGAATAATGTAAAACATTCCTACCACAACATTCATCTAAAGTCATTCCTACCACAACATACATCTAAGATTTTTGTTGTTATAATTATTATATATAAGAAAGAAAAGTTTTTGAAAAAGAGATTGAGATTGTAGACCATCAAGCATGATTCCAATATTGGGTCATTACTTGGTTTATGGTCTTAATGAAGTTGGTAAATAAAAAGATCATGAGAGGAAAATGTTAAAAGAATAGAAGAGATAAAACACTCTTATGAAAAGAAAGAGAGAGAGATAATGAAAGACATGCATATATGTATACATATCGTCACATATACACATATATGCAAGCTTAAGAGAAAAAGACGTATTATTTTGAAGAGAAAGAGAGGCTTTAGAGGAAAAGAAAAATATACATACACATATATATAGGTATGTATAATAAACTTTGTAAGAGAAGATATTTGTCTTGAAAAGAGGAATAAATATTTGAAACAGATGAAATTGAGCACATGTACATACGTATTCGTGCACATATGAGAATTTATAGAATGGAAAGTGAAAGCATAGAGAGAGAAAGATGGAGAGATCATCATGTTGGCATAGATGCATATAACATATGTATACATCCATACATTCACAAGATTAAAAATCAAGGAATAGTTTAAAATTACCAACTTCAAGTTTCATGTGGGCCGGAGGGGAGCTTGGGCTCATGCAAGAGTCTAAGCTAAGTCCTTAAGGCCATATTAGGAGATTACTTTTGAAAATGTATTGGAAACTATGATTTATATATAAACATAGAATGTTATTACTTAGTTTGTTGTAAGGGATATATTTCTTCCACCGTTGGGTATAGAAGAAAACAAGCAACATAACGAGACACTCGTTAGGGTTCCTAATGGGGTGATTAAGAATGAAACTAGTGCAAAATGACATGCAAATGCATATTAACATGTACATTTTCGTAAGGGTTTATCCCGGGTTGGACAAGTCCCAACCTCAAAAATTAATATGAAAATAAAGAGTCCCCAAACCATACTCTCATTCTCACCATACATTCACATACAAGTAGAAAACCAAGCAAGTATGCATGGATAATATATAGACAACATTCAAGGAAGAAAATAGAGAAAGAGGATGATGGAAAGAACAAAGTTCAATTAGGAGGGAGGACATGATATAACTATGAAATGATATACCACATCCTCTTTTTATGTTTCCGGTGCACTTGAGTATAGCCTCTTGACTCTAAAATAGAGATTGAGAGCTATCTCTTTTGGCCATGGGGAAATAAGGAAGAGAGGAAAATAAGAGAAAGTAAAAGAACAACAACAATGTATTCATGAAAAGAAAGAATATGATTAAAGTGAAAGATCATCTCATCTTTTCATGCTCCCGATGCACTTGAGCATAGCCTCTTGTCTCTAAAAAGAGATTGAGTGCTACCTCATTTGGCCACGGGGAGATGAAGATGAGGAGAAAATGTAGAAAGAAAAACAATGCTATATTTAATAAAAGAGAAATCATGATTCAATCACGAAATGAAAGATCCTCTCATCTTTTCATGATCCCAATGCACTTGAGTATAACCTCTTGTCTCTAAAAAGAGATTGAGTGCTATCTCCTTTGGCCTTGGAAAAATGAAGAAAGAAAGACAATGCTATATTCAATAAAAGAGGAAACATGATTCAATCATGAAATGAAAGATCCTCTCATCTTTTCATGCTCCCAATGCACTTGAGCATAGCCTTTTGTTTCTGAAAGGAGATTGAGTGCTATCTCCTTTAGCCTTGGGAAAATGAAGATGAGAAAAGAAAATAACAAGAATAAGGTTATATTGAAGAAAAGAAATAACGATAACAACAAGAATATTTTCATCAAGGGAAAGAACAACAACAACAAAAATATATTGAAGAGAAGAAAGAGCAAGAAGATGTTAATGAAGAGAAAGAACTACAACAACAAGAATACTTGAAAAAGCATAGTTTAATCATAACATAAAATATCATCTCATCTTGTCATGCTCCCGGTGCACTTGAGCATAGCCTCTCGTCTCTAAAAAGAGGTTGAGTGCTATCTCCTTTGGCCATGGGGAGATGAAGATGAAAAAAGAAAATGAAAACAACAACAAGACTATGTTCAAGAAAAAGAAATAGCATAATAATAAGAACATATTAATGAAAAATAACAACAACAAGAATACTTGAAAGAACATGATTTAATCATAAAACAAAATATCATCTCATCTTCTCATGCTCCCGGTGCACTTGAGCATAGCCTCTTGTCTCTAAAAAGAGGTTGAGTGCTATCTCCTTTGGCCATGGGAAGATGGAGATGAGAAGGGAAAAAAAAAGAGGGATGATGATTACATACCTCTAATGAGAAATGACCCAAGGAAGATGAACACCTTCACTTGAAGATCCCCTTTGAGTGAAGCTCCAAGATGATGCCTCCAAGAGGGTTGTAGCTTGATCCAAGTTGGAGAGGAAAATAGAGAGAGAAAGAGGGGGAGAGAGAGAGCTCAAGAGAAACTCTAAGTCTTCAAGTGAGAATACACTACAGTTTCTCCCAAGGGCCAATCTTGCCCAAGAGGGGGGATATATGGGGTATTTATAGAGGATTTTGGAGCCAAAACTCAAAATTTGATTTTTTTTTAATTTCACCCCTTTTCATCCGAATTTCACAAAATTTTGAATTATTTTGAAAAAGAAATGGTTTGAAAATGGGTATGATTGGCCATTAGGCTTATAAAAATATTTTTTTAAAATAAGGTTGGGTCTTTGTCCACTCAAAAAGACCAAAATCACCCTCTAAAAGAAGGTTTTTTGTCAAAAGAAAGGGCAAATGAGTCTTACCTAAAAAGACTAAAATCACCATCTAAAAGGAGGGTTTGGTAAAAAGAAGGGCAAATGAGTCTTGCCCAAAAAGACTAAAATCACCATCTAAAAGAAAGTTTTTGGTCAAAAGGAGGGGCAAATGAGTCTTGCCCAAAAAGACTAAAATCACCTTCTAAAAGGAGGTTTTTGGTTAAAAGGAGGGGCAAATGAGTCTTGCTCAAAAGACTAAAATCACAATCTAAAATGCGGTTTTTGGTCAAAAGGAGGGGCAAATGGGTCTTGCTCTATTTTGGATCTAATTTGAATTTGATAATTGGATTTTGAGTTTGAAATGTTAGATTTGGATCTAAACTTAGATTTTGGATCTAAACTTGGATTTAAAATTCATTTCAAAAATAATAGACTGAAAATTTTAATAACCCCGTTTTTTGAAAAATTTGGGGTGATAACAGATGCCTCTCTTTGTTACTAAGTCGGCACTGGCCGTGCTTAGTAACAAAGATAAGCGCCACAAATTTTCCAAACAAAACATGTTGGAAGAAATGTTTCAGGCTTAACCCCTTACCTGAATGGGTTATTTGAGCTTATATTGCAGGTTTAACCCATTTCTTGCATGGGTTTGCCAATATTGAATTCAGGTTTAACCCCCCTAAAATAGGTTGCCTTGACTTGCATCGCAAGTTTATATCCTTATCTGTGTGGGTGGCGTTGGCTTGTAGTACGGGTTTAACCCCTTTACCTGCGTGGGTTGCTTTGGCATGCAGTACAGGTTTAACCCCTTACCTGCGTGGGTTGCTTTGGCTTGCATGCAGGTTTTACCCCTTGCCTGCGTGGGTTGCTCTTTTGTCCATAATTTTCAGGTTTTACCCATTTCCTGAATGGGTTGCTCGATAACAAATGGCAATGCCAGGAAGAACCCTCATCTCCTCGAATGCCTTTGTTGAAACGGAGGATGAGACCCTATTGCTCCAACATTGGTTGTGACAAGAAATCTTCTTATCACTTCGAGTGCCTTTTGGTGAAGTTTTTGTTTTCACCCAAGGCTGGATTTTGAACTTGTTAAAATTCCCCAAACTAGCGTTTGGGACGAGCTTGCTTCAGAAAAGCCCCCAGCCAAACGGCCAAGTTGCACTTGCTCCATAAAATTTTCTTGTTTAGCGACATGGTTGAGCTAGCTTTAGAAAGCTCCGAGCCTGACGGCTGGATTGCGCTTGATCAATTCTTTAGCTTAATAGCTGAATTGATTTGATTGGGATATTATCCTTTTTTTCTATGGACAATGATGATTGTTTATGAAAAATATTTGTTGCAACACATTTTGGAAATGTTTCGAAATAATAAAAATGCCCCAGTATTAGGAATTTGCCATGATTGATAATGGAGGGAATGCTAGGTAGAAGATTGAGACTGAGGCAAAGAATGTAATGAAAATTGCCTCAATCAAATAAGGTATGAGCAAAATTATATAAAGAAAATTGATATAGTTTCCACTATCAGGAAAATGAAGGTGCAAGGTAATGACATATTTGAACTTTGGTATGCAAAAATTTTTGTTTTGTCTCTGCAGTGAAGAAATTGAGACAAAGCTTGTAGGAAAAAAATTTATTATAAGAATATGAACGGTAGATGGTAATTCTCATAGCGAGATATCAAGTTGATAATGTAGGAAAACAGAGAATCTTAGTTTTCAAATGATTAAATCTCGAGTAGAGTGTAAATATATGAAGTTTGATTCATGAAGATATAGCTTGAACCAGAGTGAATGAATAAGTCCAAAATTAGATGTCCGACGATAATGTAATCGGAGCATTACCAAAAAATATTGGAATAAATGATGGCCCAATAAAATCATGAAAGTAGTAAAATGGTAGAAAGACACACCATATGTATTGAAGCCGAAAAATTATTGGGCTAAATATAAATGAGAAAAAAAAAGAATGTATGGCCCGAGTCAAGCTCGTGTTGATCACAGACTGAGATTGATGCAGAGAAATTAATGAAAGTTGCCTCAATAGAATGAATGGACAAAATGATATAAAGAAAAGTGATATGTGATGTTGAAAGGTAATGTCACGTGTTTGAGCTTGGACATAAAAAAATTTTGACACAAAATTGGGACAAAGCTTGAAAGAAAAGACTTTGTTGTAGAAATATGATTGGCAAATAGTGATTTTCTTAGCAAGATAGAAAGTTGATAATATAGGAAAGTAGAGAGAATTATGAATGATTAATGACATGTGAAGAATATTAACTTTGAAATGATTGGACCTCCAGTAGAATTTATTCATATAGATTCAATAAATGGAAATCACATGTCTGGTGATTCAAGATAGAGTATACTCGAGTAAAGCAAAGATTTGACATTCAATTTGGAATAAATGGTAGCCCAATAAAATCAGGGAGAAAGATATGGATGTTGAAGCCAAAATAATTATGTATGACTCGAGTCAAATAAAGTTAGTAATTAAACCAATAGATGGGTCACATACTTGATAATAGGAGATTAGACAAAAAAGGGATTGACAAGATATAGATTTTGAAACAATTCTAAAAAATGGTTTGCCAAGGAATAATTGATGATCTAATGAAATTGTGGAAGAAGTAAAATATGAGAAAAGATATCCCATAAATATTGAAGCTTGGAAAAATGTTTGGCTAAAATGAGGGCAAAAGGAATGTGTGACATAAGTCAAGCAAAGATGGTAACTGAGCCAATAACTGGCTATCATGTTTAAAAAAATGAGGTTGGACCAATGAAGAAACGAATGATTGAAAATGTAGATCTTGAAGTGATTCTTGAAAAACTGATTTGCTCGAATGATAGTATTTGAAAATTCAGTGTCATTTAGATAGTAGAGTCTAAACGTGATTTCATAGTGTGATCATGTTGAAGATTATATAGAAATTATTGAAAAAGACTTTGATTTAAATGAGAAAATGAGATGCAAGATTATTAAATTGATCAAAGATTGTATGAAGACACGCATGTAATCATCACACGATGATAAAAATTCAGCATTTTTGAAGTCACTTTTATCATACATATATTTGAAAATGAGCTTAGGACCCAAATTGAATTTGGTTTGATCAAATTGTTCCATATGCGATATGCCAATATACCATAGCCAAAAGACATAGTACGAGCATAAAATTCTCCATTAGACAACTAAGGGTAAGGTTTATCTACTTCTTCTTGATCACTCGTCGATATACCATAAATTACTACTCATGGTACTAACGAGGGGGCTTTCCCGCCCAAGGTATGGTCTAGTTGTAAGACATAGTCTTGTGCTACCGCCTAAGACCAAGCCCGGCAACATGTTGACAGGGACAAATAGGTATTGAAATTTTGAAATATGAGAAATCATGGAAAATCAGTTGTCTCTAATGCAATGTTGCCTAAGATGGTGATTAAAATAAATAGAAGAGCAAACACTGTTTTCAATCAAGCCTTAAATTGAGGAGGGTTGTATTTGGTCATAGATCTAATTGAACATGATTGGTCCTCCACAATTAGTCTTATATGCAAGAAAGCAAATACAATCATCAAGAAATGCAATGAAATGCCGATGGGGTCAAGGCCAAAGTAGAGGACATGCTTCATCATCGGCAATATATGAAATATTCAAGTTTGTATAAATGCATCAATTATAATCATAGTCAAACGATGACGGGTCCCATCACGGTCGCCATCTGTTTGCATCCCAAAATTTGCATTGGTTTTGGAGTGCTTCAGAAAAATGAGGTTTTGTTTTGAAACAGGAAAGAAAGGGACTCGCCTGTCGGTACGAGGATTGACCGTTCCCGGCGCCTTTACCGGGGGTAATCAACCCAAGGGCTATGTTCATCATTGATGCATTTCATTTTAACTTGAACATCGTTTTGATTCTATATGCGGTGTAGAAAATATTGTAAGTTTGAGGTTTCAAACTTTTGAAAAGACTCTTGAAGAGTTGCTTGAAAATGTGAAATATTTTGAAGAAAATGTGGAATTAGTAAATATCATTTGAAGAGCTTGTGAAATCATTTTGAAATCACTTTAGTGTTCTCTTAAGACTTTAAGTATGTTTGAAATTTTGCTCTAATTCGGTTACCACCTACTTAGAGTTTCATCCTCTCTTGCTTAAGTTCTTTTGGAAAGGTGCTTGTGATCATAAGTGAAATAAAGTGAGTGAGAATGCATGGATGCATTTATCCTATATGATTGGAATAATGTAAAACATTCCTACCACAACATTCATCTAAAGTCATTCCTACCACAACATACATCTAAGATTTTTGTTGTTATAATTATTATATATAAGAAAGAAAAGTTTTTGAAAAAGAGATTGAGATTGTAGACCATCAAGCATGATTCTAATATTGGGTCATTACTTGGTTTATGGTCTTAATGAAGTTGGTAAATAAAAAGATCATGAGAGGAAAATGTTAAAAGAATAGAAAAGATAAAACACTTTTATGAAAAGAAAGAGAGAGAGATAGAGAAAGGCATGCATATATGTATACATATCGTCACATATATACACATATATGAAAGCTTAAGAGAAAAAGACGTATTATTTTGAAGAGAAAGAGAGGCTTTAGAGGAAAAGAAAAATATACATACACATATATATAGGTATGTATAATAAACTTTGTAAGAGAAGATATTTGTCTTGGAAAGATGAATAAATATTTGAAACAGATGAAATTGAGCACATGTACATACGTATTCGTGCACATATGAGAATTTATAGAATGAAAAGTGAAAGCATAGAGAGAGAAAGATGGAGGGATCATCATGTTGGCATAGATGCATATAACATGTGTATACATCCTTACCTTCACAAGATTAAAAATCAAGGAATAGTTTAAAATTACCAACTTCAAGTTTCATGTGGGCCGGAGGGGAGCTTGGACTCATGCAAGAGTCTAAGCTAAGTCCCTAAGGCCATATTAGGAGATTACTTTTGAAAATGTATTGGAAACTATGATTTATATATAAACATAGAATGTTATTACTTAGTTTGTTGTAAGGGATATATTTCTTCCACCGTTGGGTATAGAAGAAAACAAGAAACATAACGAGACACTCGTTAGGGTTCTTAATGGGGTGATTAAGAATGAAACTAGTGCAAAATGACATGAAAATGCATATTAACATGTACATTTTCGTAAGGGTTTATCCCAGGTTGGACAAGTCCCAACCTCAAAAATTAATATGAAAATAAAGAGTCCCCAAACCATACTCTCATTCTCACCATACATTCACATACAAGTAGAAAACCAAGCAAGTATGCATGGATAATATATAGACAACATTCAAGGAAGAAAATAGAGAAAGAGGATGATGGAAAGAACAAAGTTCAATTAGGAGGGAGGACATGATATAACTATGAAATGATATACCACATCCTCTTTTCATGTTTCCGGTGCACTTGAGTATAGCCTCTTGACTCTAAAATAGAGATTGAGAGCTATCTTTTTTGGCCATGGGGAAATAAGGAAGAGAGGAAAATAAGAGAAAGTAAAAGAACAACAACAATGTATTCATGAAAAGAAAGAATATGATTAAAGTGAAAGATCATCTCATCTTTCCATGCTCCCGATGCACTTGAGCATAGCCTCTTGTCTCTAAAAAGAGATTGAGTGCTACCTCATTTGGCCACGGGGAGATGAAGATGAGGAGAAAATGTAGAAAGAAAAACAATGCTATATTTAATAAAAGAGAAATCATGATTCAATCACGAAATGAAAGATCCTCTCATCTTTTCATGATCCCAATGCACTTGAGTATAACCTCTTGTCTCTAAAAAGAGATTGAGTGCTATCTCCTTTGGCCATGGAAAAATGAAGAAAGAAAGACAATGCTATATTCAATAAAAGAGGAAACATGATTCAATCATGAAATGAAAGATCCTCTCATCTTTTCATGCTCCCAATGCACTTGAGCATAGCCTCTTGTTTCTGAAAGGAGATTGAGTGCTATCTCCTTTAGCCTTGGGAAAATGAAGATGAGAAAAGAAAATAACAAGAATAAGGTTATATTGAAGAAAAGAAATAACGATAACAACAAGAATATCTTCATCAAGGGAAAGAACAACAACAACAAAAATATATTGAAGAGAAGAAAGAGCAAGAAGATGTTAATGAAGAAAAAGAACTACAACAACAAGAATACTTGAAAAAGCATGGTTTAATCATAACATAAAATATCATCTCATCTTGTCATGCTCCCGGTGCACTTGAGCATAGCCTCTCGTCTCTAAAAAGAGGTTGAGTGCTATCTCCTTTGGCCATGGGGAGATGAAGATGAAAAAAGAAAATGAAAACAACAACAAGACTATGTTCAAGAAAAAGAAATAGCATAATAATAAGAACATATTAATGAAAAATAACAACAACAAGAATACTTGAAAGAACATGATTTAATCATAAAACAAAATATCATCTCATCTTCTCATGCTCCCGGTGCACTTGAGCATAGCCTCTTGTCTCTAAAAGAGGTTGAGTGCTATCTCCTTTGGTCGAGATGAGAAGGGAAAAAAAAGAGAGGGATGATGATTACATACCTCTAATGAGAAATGACCCAAGGAAGATGAACACCTTCACTTGAAGATCCCCTTTGAGTGAAGCTCCAAGATGATGCCTCCAAGAGGGTTGTAGCTTGATCCAAGTTGGAGAGGAAAATAGAGAGAGAAAGAGGGGGAGAGAGAGAGCTCAAGAGAAACTCTAAGTCTTCAAGTGAGAATACACTACAGTTTCTCCCAAGGGCCAATCTTGCCCAAGAGGGGGTATATGTGGGGTATTTATAGAGGATTTTGGAGCCAAAACTCAAAATTTGAATTTTGTTGAATTTCACCCCTTTTCATCCGAATTTCACAAAATTTTGAATTATTTTGAAAAAGAAATGGTTTGAAAATGGGTATGATTGGCCATTAGGCTTATAAAAATATTTTTTTAAAATGGGTTGGGTCTTTGTCCACTCAAAAAGACCACAATCACCCTCTAAAAGAAGGTTTTTTGTCAAAAGGAAGGGCAAATGAGTCTTACCTAAAAAGACTAAAATCACCCTCTAAAAGGAGGTTTTTGGTAAAAAGAGGGGCAAATGAGTCTTGCCCAAGAAGACTAAAATCACTATCTAAAAGATAGTTTTTGGTCAAAAGGAGGGGCAAATGAGTCTTGCCCAAAAAGATTAAAATCACCTTCTAAAAGGAGGTTTTTGGTCAAAAGGAGGGGCAAATGAGTCTTGCCCAAAAGACTAAAATCACCCTCTAAAAGGAGGTTTTGGTCAAAATGAGGGGCAAATGGGACTTGCTCTATTTTGGATCTAATTTGAATTTGATAATTGGATTTTGAGTTTGAAATGATAGATTTGGATCTAAACTTAGATTTTGGATATAAACTTGGATTTAAAATTCATTTCAAAAATAATAGACTCAAAATTTTAATAACCCCATTTTTTGAAAAATTTGGGGTGATAACAGATGCCTCTCTTTGTTACTAAGTCGGCACTGGCCGTGCTTAGTAACAAAGATAAGCGCCACAAATTTTTCAAACAAAACATGTTGGAAGAAAAGTTTCAGGCTTAACCCCTTACCTGAATGGGTTATTTGAGCTTATATTGCAGGTTTAACCCCTTTCCTTTTCCTGTACATGAGAAGCATAAGCAAGATGGTACTTCTTCTCCCAATCCATCCAACCAGCAGGGGCTTCATAGTTCCTCTCCACCATCTTCATCTCATCAATCCTTTTCCTCAGAAGAAACATGTTCTCATCGACGATCTGAAAGCCAAAATTCTGGTCATCGGAATCCCTGATTGATGTGGCAAGGATCTGTGATCGCCGGCTCCTTGACGGGGGATAAGATGTTGGGTGGAAATTGGAAGACTAAAGATCATAAAACTAGAGCTTGCTTGCTTGATGGTTCTGCCTGGGGATGAGTGCTATTGTAACACAAGTGGGGAGATTGAGTGGGAGAGAAATTTATAGATCTTAGAATGTCACATGACAAAGGATATTATTTGTCACATATTCTAAGAAAATGCAACTGTCGATTCACGTGCTTGTTCCGGAGTTTGAATGGACAGCTTAAAAATAGACAAGTGGCATGCCATTGTTGTGGCACATGGCGCCTACTTGATGTGCATGTGAACAAGCTATTTGGACTGGCTCGGCTTCAATCCGAGCCTAGGTATGTCAACGGATTGGATTGGATTCTGAAATTCGAATATGCTCTTAACCACACATTTTTTCAGATGCTCATGGATTTGAATTTAGATTCAAATATGAACAAAAAAAGTCCTTTTCTAATTCAATTCTTAACCCAAAATCTAATTTGACAATCCAAATCTAATCTGAATCTGACTTTTACATTCATATCTAAATTAAATCTGAATTTTGAACCAAATCTAGTTCATTTTTAAAATGTAAGAGTATTAGATATAAAATATTTATTTAAAACTAAATCTCAAATTAATCCGATTGGGTATTTATTTGTATCTGAATTTGAATGTATCCAAACCCAATTAATAATCAAACAAAATTGTTTTTTCATATCTAATTTTTTTAGAATGGTTTAGTCGAATATCTTATTCAAATTAGATATATTGACATTCCTATCCGAGCTTCACCAAATTCAACTCCAATTGGTCTTCAAGCCTAAACGACTGCTATTTAAAGTGAGAAAAAATGTCAAACTACTAATTTATTTAACTAAATGTAATTTAAGAAGCCTACTAAAATGCGCCTAATTTTTATTGAAACAAAAGCATGCTGAACCCAAGAAGGAAATCTAGTTTTTCTTCTTCTACATTGCTGTTGAATTACTTTTTTATTCATTGGTGTAAATTTCTGTTGACTGCCTTGCAGTAAGCGGCTAAATAAAAAATATTCAAACATGAGAAACCAGCTAGCCGTTGCTATCTACTCAAATGGGTATGTGTATGTTAGCCTTCATATTCAAGCATATGAACAAATAAAATTTGGATAATAGATGAGTTCTATTTTCCATCTTTGAGCACAAATTTTCAAATCTACCTACCAAATTATAATTTTTTGGTACTAAGAAAACCTTATTTGATAATCAAATCAAACTCATGTACAGACCAAAAATCATTATATCTGGGTATAATATAATATACCAAAGTAATAATAGATTTTAGAACCGCAGATCTAAAATCTTAGGTTTTAAAGCTCATGTTCTCAGCCTTTCTCCCTACCTTCATATGTGGATCTGAGATCGACACTTGAAGTCATACTCCACAGATATTAGCATTCTAAATTTGCGGTTCTCAAATCTTCATTTCGAAGCAGGAGATATCATAAACTTCAATCTATTATGACCAGCACCATTGTTAGTTATTCATTTTCTTTTTCTGTCATGGTCCAAAGAGATTCACAATCTCTACCGCACCAATAAAAAGATTCTTGAAATATATTTTTTCTTTTTTCCATGAAAATATATGCAAATTTTTAAATTTTCTTTCCACAAAAACCTTATCACCTTTTTGTGAAAAAAAAAATTAAGTACCACACGAAAGAAAAACTCCAAGCTTTTCTGTTTCAGCCATCATGAAAATGTGGTCTGCTTTCTGAAGCATTTTTCCAAGTTTATCTCAGGTAAGTATCAATTTAGAAAAAAAAAATTAACTAATTTTTAAGCTTTGCTGAGGGAGGCATTTGATATTACCAAAACTTTTTGGATATGATTTCTCTAGAAACTTCAACTGCCATATATACTAGCCTCAAGGGGCATAGCGTAGCTGGTCGAGCTAGGGGCCTGTATTAATGCAGGTCTCTAGTTTGATTCTCGTGGATGCTATGTTCCTGTGTCTTAAGGCGGTAGGGCGTGGCATCCAAGTTGAAGGGTGCACCGTTGCTATCGCTGACACCGATGCAGCTCAGGACCCCGGAGGCAGGGAGAATGGGGGGGCCTTCGGGCCTTTTCAGGGCGGTGAGGTAATACCTCTCGCTCACCCAGAACTGCCATATATACTTGAAAAACCAGACATGGAATAAGGTATTAGATGCATAGTGTTCTCTTTTAATTATTTGTCTTCACTTGATCATTTAAATATTTATTCTTGTAATGCTGCTGAAAGTGGCAGAGCGGAAAATTTAAATTAGAAGAGGCGCAAATAATGAATGAAGAAACATACATAATATTTTGACTAATTGCATTTTCAATAATTGATCTAACATATAAACAAGAAAAAACTTTGCAACTGACATAGATGTTTACTCGAGAACAGAGGAGGACATGTACATTAATTAAAATTTCTTAATATTTCTAGGGATCGGAACTTTTACTTTGAGATGGAGAAAAAACAAGGAGCTTAATCTACCATCCACAAGTAAAGAATATCTATACATATCATCCATATAAAAGTTCCACAAAAATCGAAATCAACACCACGAAAATTAGGCTGATTCATGTTAATTTCAGGAAGCCATTATGTACTACTGGATGGCTCCTCGCCTTGCAAAAATTGGTGTAAAATGATTATCGTATTGTATTGTTTGTTTCAGGTGGCCATTTTTGTAAATTTTGAATAGTGGCTGAAGGCATCGCTGTGTTTGAGAAAATTGTTGAAGAGCTCACTGGGCTTAACACATGCGACAGAAGTATTGTACTTGACGGTGTCGATTTTGATTTTTGCAACACGGTGCGGCGGTGCAGCTGGAGTATTTTATTCTTATTATTATTTTTAATTTTATATATATATATATAACAAAATAAGCATATTATTACAATTTAGTTATTAATGTATATAACATACGTGAATAATTGTATTGCATAGGAAAATATCAAAAAAACATATATTATATAAGTAATTTAGTAATATGACATTTTAACTGGGCGCGGGTGTGAGTCAGAGTTGCACCCATGTCCGGTGCGGTAGTAAAATTAGAAGAGTCCGGTGACTTAGCTTGAGGGTCTTTCTGGGGCCAAGGTCTATCATTTCCTTACTGCCGTTGCATGGATTGGTTGCATGGATTGGTTCCTCAAAGGATGTTTTCAAATGAAGTTTTCAGATTCGCAGCCGCTGTGAGCTGCGTGTTTGGTAAGAGAAAACTATTGGTCATCTAATTTAGTTTTGGCAACTGCATTTATGGGCATTTTATTTGTCAAAAGCTACATCTAGGCAGGCAGGTGTGGCCAGTTCAGCCACTCAAAGTTTCTTTAGTTTTAAAATTGGTGACTTTTTACATATATTTGCTCATTTTTATATGTTAGTGTCCTCAAAAGAATGGAAGTTTTTGAATTAGTGCTTTCAGTCCAAAATTTTAAATTTTATTTTGAGAGTTCTCTTGCTAGTATTCTAAAGGCGCCGGCATGCTATAGAGGACATGGCTATTTACATATATTTGCACGTTTTTATATGTTAGTGTACTTGTTTTGATGGTTCTTCAACGGTTAGATCCACTTTCAATGAAGGATTGCTGGGAGATAGGCTTCCACCGTTATTAATTAAGAAAGAAACCTACCATTCCATTTTATGATGTAAAACTTGTGCTTTCCTTTTTCTCCCTAACATCATATTGGGGGGTTCCTCTATACGACTCTCTCAGCATTAGCTGATCCCAATTCATCTCGTTCCTGATTATAGTAGCTAGTTGATGCACTTGTTTTCTCCAACAATTTCTGCACTTCTTTCTTCGTGTTTCCCCCATCCATCGTCTTAAAATGCTTTTACCATGTCAGGTAAGGTAAAACATCAAGGTTCTTTGCTTTGTTTAACGTATTAAAAATATTTATTAGTTGATTTTAAATAGAAAAGGGAAGAAATATAGCTCGTTATGAGGCCATTGTGTATGCTGAAACACCTTATCAACGGTTAAACAGATAAAGCATAGAAACTTATATCTAACCAAATGCCAAATGGTTTACCAAAACTCTTCAATTTTTTTATTTATATCTCTTGGATGATTTAAATCTTGAAAATTTCGGACAAAAAGTCGAATTTAGTTTGGGACCACATGCATGTAAGACATGCCATGAAATTCCAGTTCTGAGCGCGGTGTTGCTCCACGAGCTGCCGGAGCCTTTCATCCTCCTCTGGCCTCCAGTGGCCACGGGGCCGAGCACCACGACTTGCCGCATCCATGCTTGAAAACTTCAATCGACTCTGTGTATCTTCAACAAAAGTGACCCCTAAACTACACTAAGACCTCTCTTTCTGTCTCTAACTTCTATATAAGTTAAAGAGTATTCAAGTTCTAAGGAAGATACACAGAGTCGATTGAAGTCATCAAGCATGGATGTGGCAAGTGGTGGCACTCGGCCTCGCGGCCACTGGAGGCCAGAGGAGGAAGAAAGGCTCCGGCAGCTCGTGGAGCAACACCGCTCTCAGAACTGGAATTTCATTGCAGAGAAACTCCAAGGATGCTCAGGTACATGCTCTGTTCTCTCTGTTGCAAAAGTTCTTGCAGAAGTTGGCATTCATCTTCTTTTTTTTCATCAAGTAGGGAAAAGTTGTAGGTTTAGGTGGATTAACCACCTGGACCCTACGCTTAACAGGTCAGAGGAGGAGGAAGAAAGGCTTCTTAATGCCCACAGCGTCCATGGCAACAAATGGGCCCTGGAGCGGTTCCGCCTCTGTGGGAAGAGCAGTTCTCACAACTTCGTCAGCAGCAGCACTGGGAACATCACCATGAGCAACTTCCTAACCAAGTCTTCCACAGACGAAGAAGCTGCTGATACCATCAATTCAGGCCTAGGTTTCATTATGTTCTATACTTTAATATAAAGTATTCAATAATGGTTCAGCCGCCGGTTAGCTGCTCCATTGTGGGCTGACGGTTTTCAGATAATCCATAATCCATCATAACAAAGATCCAGTCATTTTTCAGGATTTAAAGCCAAAATAGTGGTCAACTATATTAAGCTTTTTTTACCATTGGCACTTATTTTGCCGTCCACCTGAACGTACTCCTTCTAAAAAATTCAGATCCGAATGAAGATTTGGATCTGAAACTCCAAAACATGTCTTGATTCAGCATATCCAATCAGATTCCGTGGAATTGCCTTCCTGAATCTAATTGTTTTAGTCGGTCGGATCTGATTTTCCAGATTTAAGCTCCAAATATGTTTACTTATTGTTTATGTTCTAAACAGACTGTAAATGATATGAGATTCTCCTTCTTGGGCTCCAAATATGTTTTTTTCAAGGAAAAATAATTAGATGAGAAACTAAAAAGACACCACAAACAATAAGTAGATAAACCACAAATAAAAATAAGAATAAAAAATAAAGAAAAGCCGCTTGTCATTAAAAAAATATTAAAATAACCTAAAAAACATGCGCCTTTTGTTTTTGGCAATTTTTTTTAAATATCATTTTTTTATTTTGTTTCCGAAGTAGAAGGTTAACAATTGACCACTAAAAAAGAAGTCCAAAGGCCTTCGGCCGCATAAATTTGAGTGTCCAAAAGAACCAGACCTAAATGGTTACCATCGCAGACCTTACTTACGTTTAGTTAATATGTAGCGGCAGAAACACAAGAAATAGGAGCCCCTAAAGGCCAATTTCAAATTCTCGTATCTGATGATTTGAGATCAAATCAGACCTCTATCTGTTTGACTGGCGTGGGCAGTGTCCTACACCAGCCTCTAAGATCTTGCAATATTTCAAATCCATATATTTAAAATCGGACATCTCCCCACAAATCGGATCTTAAATTCATGGCTTTTAACATGTAGCATGAATTTGAAATTCATGTTATTAAGATCCTCATTTGTTTAAACTGAAGATCTTTCAAAACAAGTCTTTTAATGCAACCTCGGATCAAACACAATCTAAAGGGAAAAACCAAGATGAAAGATAGACAGTTGATAATGAATGAGTTTCGAAGACACAGAAGAAACATTCATATAAAGGAAGAAGAAGAGAAAGTACAAAAAACTATTTGAGGTATCTCTCTTTCTCTCTCTCCCCCTCTATGTTCCTTGGATTGGTCAAAGTTATTGCTCGAGCATATATATATCCTTGCGATCTCTTTCATTGCACCTAGGGGTGAAGATGTCTTTCTTTTTTAGGATGTATTTTTTAATAAAATTATATTACCTAGAGAGAAAATATTGTCTCTATTGTTGTATTATTTTTGAGAAAATGTAAGATTTTGGAAGATAATTGTTTCCATAAAAGATGCCATTTGTTGATATTTTAGGATATTGTGGATGTGACAGTCCATTTTGAATAATAATATACATAGAAACACACGATCAGATGATACTTTTAAGATATGTGATAGTTTACAAGGAGTGAGAAATTTGCCCGAAAGGTTTGACCTTGATAATTTAGATTGATTCATGTTATGTAAATCTGGAAATATGTTTTTTTATTATCAAACTAATAAATAATTTTTTTGAAAATTTATTTCTCTGTCATCACACACACATCAAAATGAGAATTAAAAGATTGTTTCCATTCATTTATTTAAGGAAACTTATTTTTAGAATTTTTTTCCAATTCCAGGTTTTAATCCATCAAATGACCCAAACGAAAAACTTATTGCCTTTTTATCTCTCAAATGGTGGGGGCCACTCTCCTGTTCGCCACGGCAAGGAACCGTGGCTGATTTAGTGGCATTCAAATGTCTTTTATTTTTCATAATAAAAGCAAAGAATTTCTAATAAAAAGAAATAGAATCATTGAACGTTAACAGATTAGACTTGGATCATATATAACGTCAACATAAATGAGTAATCTGGTATTGTTTATTAGTATCAGAGTTCAGATTCAGATTTAGGTATACAAATACTAAATGTTATCCAAATTTTTCCATGTAATATGATTTAGGTGTGCACTGAAATTGGGTATGAAATACGATAACAAATCCGCATCCAGTTTTCTGAATCAGATATGGGTTTTCTTATGGAATACAACCAGTCAAATCTGCATATGAATCAAATGTTAGATTATATCTCCGGGTGTTCATCCCTAGCGATACCAAAAGATAGAGATTCGGGTCACTAGTTGGAAATAAAATCCAAACCACTGACGCCTTCACACCATACTCCTCGTGCTGCACTTAAACTTTATTGGATGCTCGTGGATCTTCTCCATGTCCAAACTACACTCTCAGTAATTTTGTTTAACTGTTAACCAGTGAATGACAGATTATGCAAGACATTATGAATGTAGAGAGTGCTACCCGAGCCAAGACATTATGAATGTAGTAACTGTTAACCAGTGAATGACAAATATAAAAGATATTTATTTTTAATTCACATCTGATGACTTCCTTTGTGGTAGCATGTTACCTAATTTTGACTTAATTAATTAAATCTTTTTCTATTGTTCTCTCTCTCTCTCTCTCTCTCTATATATATATATATATATATATATATATATATAACTGGTCATGCAAGGGATGAGATAGGCCTCCTTATTGTTTCCCTTGGTCGCAACTCTTCCTTGTAGCATTGAGATGAGCAAAATGATAACTTTGTCTTCCTCAATCACTACTCTTCTTTCTAGCATTGAAATGAAGCATATATATATATAGTGATAGGTAGACACCAGACCACTTGGATAAGAGATAAAAACCATTTATGCACTAGCTTAATATAAATCATGCTTTAGTTTAAGTATTTTTATAAAAAAAATCTTTCCACTATCCAAATTTTGGTGTGGTGAGAACAGTTCATCTTTTTATTATTAAAAAAACAACTAACTTAAGGTATGTTTCTCACCGAATTACTCTTAAAATCATATTTATAACCATAAGGTTAGATTGCAAAAAAATAATAATAGACAATAGTTGATTTTAAAAGGGTCTGTTTTTATTTTTCTTTAAGTGGTCAAGTTTTTACCAATCTCTCTCTCTCTCTCTCTCTCTCTCTCTCTACATATATATATATATATATATATATATATATATATATAATTTGATACCAATAAAGAAACACCTGAANTATATATATATATATATATATATATATATATATATATATATATATATATATATATATATATATATATATATATATATATATATATATATATATATATATATAATTTGATACAAATAAAGAAACACCTGAATAGGCAGATGCGCTTGACTGTGTGGAAGTGCAAGAATAGAAAAATTAAATGGGTCGATAAAAGAAGATCAAAGAAATTAATCACAATCTCTTAGATGCTCTACAGTTTTAATCATCTTTGTTATGTTATCTTGAAATTGGCAATAACAGTATTTAAGGAAACTTATTTTTTGAATTTTTTTTCAATTCCAGGTTTTAATCCATCAAATGAACCTACCGAAAAACTTATTGCCTTTTTATCTCTCAAATGGTGGGGGCCACTCTCCTGTTCGCCACGGCAAGGAATCGTGACTGATTTTGTGGCATTCAAATGTCTTTTATTTTTCATAATAAAAGCAAAGAATTTCTAATAAAAAGAAATAGAATCATTGAACATTAACAGATTAGACTTGGATCATATATAACATCAACATAATTGAGTAATCTGGTATTGTTTATTAGTATCGGAGTTCGGATTCAGATTTAGGTATACAAATACTAAACGTTATCCAAATTTTTTCATGTAATATGATTCAGGTGTGCACTGAAATTGGGTATGAAATACGATAACAAATCCGCATCCAGTTTTCTTGGAGTACAACCAGTCAAATATGCATATGAATCAAACGTTAGATTATATCTCCGGGTGGACATCCCTAGCGATACCAAAAGATAGAGATTCGGGTCACTAGTTGGAAAAAAAATCCAAACCACTAACGCCTTCACACCATACTCCTCGTGCTGCACTTAAACTTTATTGGATGCTCGTGGATATTATCCATGTCCAAACTACACTCTCAGTAATTTTGTTTAACTGTTAACCAGTGAATGACAGATTATGCAAGACATTATGGATGTAGAGAGAGCTACCCGAGCCAAGCCTGACACACAAAGACCGATTAAATTAAAAGTTATTTATTTTTAATTCACATCTGATGACTTCCTTTGTGATAGCAAGTTACCTAATTTCTACTTAATTAATTGAATTTTTTTCTATTGTTCTCTCTCTCTCTCTCTCTCTCTCTCTCTATATATATATATATATATATATATAACTGGTCAGGTAAGGGATGAGATAGGCCTCCTTATTGTTTCCCTTGGTCGCAACTCTTCCTTGTAGCATTGGGATGAGCAAAGACGATATTTACGAAATACAGTAAATACATCAAGAGAAAGGAGCTTCTTGTCGATTTAAAAAAAAAGGAGAATGGGAGGCTACTTGTTCTGCTATTGCATTTATAAAAGAAAGAAAAATCAAGGGTATCCTTACTTAAACTATGCTTCTAGTTCAACTCTGGACAGCTTTGACACATCCGTCGATACGAGAATTGAGAATAATAACTTTGATTGGAAAAAAGACAAAGCAGGTAAAAGTTCAATGGAGTTGGGTTCTTACAATTAATATTTCAAGCATGCATTGAGCTCGAATTTAACTGATTTATACTAAGTGAGTAAAGTTTTGATGAGTAAGTAGGAGGGGAGCTGACTCGCCTCATTGTGCAGTCCCTAGTCTCAACCTCCTTTTTAACAAATCGAGCAAAGCTTGAATTGACGTGACATGAAACCTATTAGTTGAAAACACAGTAGACAGTGACAAACACGCAGCTCACAGCAGCTGCGAATCTGAAAACTTCATTTGGAAACATCCTTTGAGGAACCAATCCATGCAACGGCAGTAAGGAAATGATAGACCTTGGCCCCAGAAAGACCCTCAAGCTAAGTCACCGGACTCTTCTAATTTTACTGCCGCACCGGACATGGGTGCAACTCCGACTCACACCCGAGCCCAGTTAAAATGTCATATTACTAAATTACTTATATAATATATGTTTTTTTGATACTTTCCTATGCAATACAATTGTTCAAGTATGTTATATACATTAATAACTAAATTGTAATAATATGCTTATTTTGTTATATATATAATAAATTAAAAATAATAATAAGAATAAAATACTCTCGCTGCACCGCCGCACCGCGTTGCAAAAATCAAAATCGACACCATCAAGTACAATACTTCTGTCTCATGTGTTAAGCCCAGTGAGCTCTTCAACAATTTTCTCAAACAATGCAATTAGTCAAAATATTATGTATGTTTCTTCATTCATTATTTGTGTCTCTTCTACTTTAAATTTCTCGCCCTGCCACTTTCAGGAGCATATTACAAGAATAAATATTAAAATGATCTAGTGAAAGCAAATAATTAAAAGAGAACACTATGCATCTAATACCTTATTCCATGTCTTGTTTTTCAAATATATATGGCAGTTGAAGTTTCTCACAGAAATCATATCCAAAAAGTTTCAGTAATATCAAATGCCTCCCTCAGCAAAGCTTAAAAATTAGTTAATTTTTTTTTCTAAATTGATACTTACCTGAGATAAACTTGGAAAAATGCTTCAGAAAGCGGAACACATTTTCATGATGGCTGAAACAGAAAAGCTAGGAGTTTTTCTTTCGTGTGGTTCTTAATTTTTTTTCACAAAAAGGTTATAAGGTTTTTCTGAAAAGAAAATTTAAAATTTTGCATATATTTTCATAAAATATATATATATATATATTTCAAGAATCTTTTTATTGGTGCGGTAGAGATTGTGAATCTCTTTGGACCATGACAGAAAAAGAAAATGAATAACTAACAATGGTGCTGGTCATAATAGATTGAAGTTTATGATATCTCGTGCTTCGATATGAAAATGCCATTTAGGAAGGACAACTTACCATGATATATAACTCTGCAGGTTCTAATAATGATCTCTGCCGGTTCTACCTCGAACCTGATTTGTTGCATAAATCTGAGGTATGTCAATCTGAAGATTTGAGAACCGCATATTTAGAATGCTAATATATATGGATCTCAAATCGGAGGAAAGGTGGAGTATGACTTCAGGTGTCGATCTCAGATCCACATACGAAGGTAGGGAGAAAGGATGAGGGGGTGAATCGAACATGAGCTTTTAAAACCTAAGATTTTAGATCTGCGGTTTTAAAATCTATTATTAGTTTGGAAGATAATATTATACCCTGATATAATGATTTTTGGTCTGTACATGAGTTTGATTTGACTATCAAATAAGGTTTTCTTAGTACCAAAAATTATAATTTGGTAGGCAGATTTGAAATTTTGAGCTCAAAGATTGAAAATAGAACTCATNTGCGCAATGCTTGTCTGCCGGGCTTCTAGAGCGATGGTGACTGTCAAATTCAGATAACTTCATTTGGAATAACTCTCTTCTTTGAGTGCCCCATTCCATGGCGTACAACAAAAAATTAGCAAAAGGATCCGAATATTAATAAGTAAAAGGATTTTGTGCCAGATCCGAATATTAATAAAAACAGATTGCAGAATACAAAATAAGTTCATAATAATAAGGCAAGGCTCAAAAGTATGTAAAACTCAGAAAATACGGAAATGCATCAAGAAATAAGCAAAATTTCACAAAAAATAAGTATAATTTCACAAAGAAATATTTATTTAAACTTCTACAAAAAATGCAAAAAACAAAATTGGTGTGTTCATGTGTGTCAATGTGTCGGCATGGATACAGTGGTTATTTTGCCAGACCCCTGTGACTTGGATCGCCGAATATTGATAATGATACATTGTTAAGTAATTAATGAATAATCCTGTTGTTTACTGGCAATCTCAAATAGTTAACAACTTTCTGTGGGAAAATATCCCTGATACTAAATAAATGGGTGCCTGATGCCACCCATTATTAGAAAAAAAAAAAGTGTTTTGGTTATATTATCTAAACACACAAAACAGTTTTTTAAAACTGACTTAATTGTGATAATTGTGATAATTGTGCACGTGACTTTTTTATTAGGGAAAATATCCAACTTCGCTGATCAAACGTGAGCTGAAAACTACTTTGAGAATGGTAGCATTTGGATTACATTAAGAAAAAAGAGTTTTATGAAAACTAGTCTTTTAAAAGTTGTTTTTATGGCTATTTGACTCGTTTAACCAGCAGAGCAGACTATTTATCTAATACACAAATCGTTCTCAATTAACCAGCATGTTTTTTGAAATTTTACAAATGAACTTATAAAGTGTAAATTTGAAAAGGTTTGATGCGCTTATTGAAGTTTATGAGAATTCAAAATCAACGATTTAAAGTCGCCCAAGCTTGAGTTTTTTGAGCTGAGTCGAGTTCTCGTGTGCAGCCCTAATTGCCGTATTCGATTGAATTTTCCTTGACTATCAATGGTAGGCCAATCAGTGCCATCAATTTGCACCAACAAATGGAGAGAACTGGTTTACCAGAGTGCTCCATCCATTTGCTTGCTGCAAGGTGTAACTACAGCTCTAACTGTCACAATTCACCTATGAATTGTACATTGAATGGTTAACCTATGATAAGCAACATCCAAGCAAGTCCTGAATTTAATTAGTTCCGACTTTGATGCATTATATAGGAGCCAATCTGACCATCTAGCCGAGCTGCTTCTTCACCAAATTGTTGGAAGCCGTAGGTTCTTGATCAGAAATTCAGAACTGTTTGTTGCCGCAAGGCCAAAGCAAGTTGTACCTCCTAGAAGAGGGTGATTGACTAGCATTATAGTGCATGTGGGACAGACGCAAGCGCCACTGATAAATACAACAAAGAACAAATTTATGCTTCCTTTGCTGTTTCAACAAAAGGGTACCAACTGATTTAATCAGTGGTTGAAAACAGTGTGGAGATCTTGAGAGGATGATTTTCTTGAATCACGACTTTGGAATTGCTAGAGCCACCATCATTATTATTTGGTGGGAATGAAGATGAATGCATTTCAGTATTGAACGCCAAGACAACACAAAGATAGAACACCCCACGATCTAAAGGTGTTGCTCTGATACCATATTAAGAATTCAAGAAAAACAGTAATCTCACACCACATGAGAGTTAACGTGGTTCGGCTATTACTGCCTACATCCACGGGTGAACTTTCTCATACTTTTCTTTTCATAGTCGTTATCTTTTTTTGGTTCACCTTACAAACATATAATGAATGGAACAATTGAGTAGAACAAAAGAAGGAAAACAGTAAAGGGAAAATATCTTTCGCACGCACGCCACAAGCTAGCCGTTGCCTCAACTTGAAGAGGACTTTTAGAAAATTAGAACTAGAGACCATGGATTCATCCCATTAGACCTTGAATTACTATTTGAACGAGAATAAGGATTGCTACAAACTACTTTGTAAAGTTGTACAGGAATCTGGTGATTGTTGCTGTTCATACACCCAAATTTATTGACCTGTACAACTTTACAAAGTAGTTTGTAGCAATCCTTATTCTCGTTCAAATAGTAATTCAAAATGTTTATGGTTCCTCTTCTGACTCGACTTGTTTCTTGGGGCTTCACCTAGAGCATGTCGTATCATAATCATCTCATAAATATGTCTATAGTGTCTCTCTAGCATGGTTGTAAACTGCTTCAAATGTGTCCGAGCAGACACCGGAAAATGCTGTCATCGCCTGAAAGACACCGGGCAATCCAGTTTGAACGTTGTTGAGTGT
>JAANDH010000790.1:63860-131705 GCA_011799765.1 Nymphaea thermarum | reverse complement strand
AACTCAAAGAATAGCAATCGAACATGTGAAATAATACAGTTAAGCAAATTATTGAATACTCGATTCAGCTATACTAGAATTAGTAATTTAATTTCCTCACTTGCTATGCGATGATTTTGCACCTTCGTCAAGAAATATTGTTGCTCCACAGCCAAGTAGAGTAAAATCCCAAGCTAATACCCTTGCTCTAAGGCTTCTACATATGTCATGTCAAGTTACCAGGGGCAGAGCCAAAAAATTTTCATGAGGGACCCGAATTAAAGCTTCTAAATTTTCATAGGGTAGAAATATCATTCTTTAGAATTTATATATAGGACAACTGAAATTTTATAAAATTTACATATAAATTAAAAAAAAAAAAAAGAGGGAGAGGTGGAGGGCTAGGGCCCATACGGGCCCCCTGGCTCTGCCCATGCGGCCTACGATTGAACTAACGACTAGTCTCCTATCAGTTGTTGGTTCAACCAAGTACCTCAGAGACTTTGGGTCTTGGGCCAGCTACACTATGATTAGCTGCAACTACTCAACCCTAAGGACTAGATTTATGAGTGATGTCGGTCCACAAAGTTTTTTTTGTTCATAAGAAGGGGTAGATATTGACATAGGCTGGAAGAAATTTCTGAAATTTAGATAAAACATAACTCAAGGAATAACAATCGAACATGTGAAGTAATACAGTTAAGCAAATTATTGAATAATATAAAGGTTAAGTGGACATGATTTGGTTTCGATGCATGAATCATAATATATGCCTGTAAATAACTCAAGTACTCGTTCTAAATTCAATTACCATAAATTGTAGAAAACTTGATCCTACTCGTCACCTCTCAAGCTTGGGCAAGAAGGTGACGTATGTAGTCTGTCACTCAAAGCAAACTTGTAAATCCACTCAGATCCTTTATCTACGACATTTAGATAGTCAACTTTTCATCCTTATAAACCTTAATTATCAATCCAAATGAACTTATAATTCATGCATGGATCACGTCCATTTAACTTTACCAATATAAAACCACATACTTTATCTTTTGAAATAATACTAGACATTTGGATTTTTAAGATATCATACAGTGCTCAAGGCAACGACTTTAGCTCGTATGGGACTCTCTTTTTTTTACCAAAATGAATATATATATATATATATATATATATATATATATATATATATATATATATATATATATATATATATATATATATATATATATATATATATATATATATATATATATATGGATTCTGATACGGAGGCCAAGAGAAGTGCCCTAATTAATGTCCATTTCCCGAGATTATGTGACGCCTGAGATTCCAAAGTCGAACATCATTTTAGTGAGCTTCCAACTAATTGGTGTTGGGGATCGACATATGAGGAAAATTTAAAACATTCATAGTGCACCAGGCATTCAATTGTTAATACACACTCTTGGACTGGTTTTTTCTGTACTAAGCTCAGTCTACAACTCGCTCTTGTGTGGGGGCGGACTGATCGAGCTTGGGAAGCAAATCAGAATTCACTCAATGTGCTACCATTATCAAATCACATACTTATCTCAAACCAAATCCGAATCCACTCTGTTGTTCTATAATAATTTGATTTTTCTTATTACTTAGTAGTTCGATTTGACATTCGTTCTGGAGATCCCACGCCAAACACGCGCGGACATGATGTTCTTCGCAATAAGGGCTCCCATTGTTGTTTTCATTTTGACATTTGACATATAGGTGGCGAATGGTGAACCAGTGGCATTGTGTGTTAGGAACAACACACAAAACACTCCGCTCACACTCTCAAGAGGAGGTTAGAAGCAACAAGGAAGAAGGCAACGATTTACGTGGTTCGGAGTAATAATCTCATACGTCCACGGTCGCACAGATCTCTTGTATTTTCTTTCTCTGAAGAACACACAGAACAACACTCACACACGGCGGCCCTCCACTCAACATAAGGATTAGGGCAAAACTCGCATTTGTACAAAAGACATATATGCCTTCACATATGAAAACATGAGTGTCCATTATGAATCAAGTTCCATACGCCAACATTGTGGTTGTCGCGGGCAATTATTCTTAACAATATTTATTTTACATTAATAATTTGATATATATATATATATATCAAAGATGTGTACCTAAAAGTGTAAAAAGTTAGCGCCTCTCCAAGAAACCACCATTTTCGTCTGCCAAATTATCGAGTACTGTCACCATCGCCCCCGCAGTTGCAGTTAATTCGAGGAAGACTATGTATATATATAGGTGCTCTCACACCATCAATCAGCATTACCTACTGCAAGTAATAGACGACATCTGGCCGTTCCATTGAGGTTGATTTCTCAATTTCACCATCCCCCCTTGAGAGTACTCACCAATGACTTCTGAGGCGGTGACCCGTCGTAGCGCGAACTACCACCCCACCGTTTGGGATCACACCTCCATCCAATCGATCTCCAGTGCCTACTCAGTGAGCTTCTGCTCTGTTTCTTAAGCTTGATTATATGTGCATACATGATCCATAGAACAAGATCAGATGAGATCAATCGAATGTCTTATGTCAGCATACTTTGCAACAAGATATTGAACTCACGTCTGCCCACTTGAACCGATGATTTCTCCAGCGTTCTTTTCACTGTTCAAGATCAAAGGACCAATTTTACGAAATATAAATAGAGCTGATGTTTGTTTACTGCATGCAGGAGGAGCAACATGGAGATAGAAGAGAGCAACTGAAGAGTGAGCTCAAGTCGTTGCTTCAACCGACGGAAACCCAAGGTCCCTCAGGATTATTGAAGAACATTGACTCGATACGACGCCTTGGTGTTGGATACCACTTTGAGAAGGAAATCAAAGGAGCGCTGCAGCATCTGTGTGATGTTCATGGCAATCAGACTCAGAAAGATCTGCACGAAACTGCTCTGAGATTTCGATTGCTGAGGCAGTATGGCTTCAATGTTTCCTCAGGTTGGAGGTCGTTCTATGTTTGTTTTGATTTGTTTAAAAAAAGAAGGAAAACCGTCAAATGAGGGCATGACTTCAATTTTGTTAACTTAAAGCTGGTTTTTCTTTTTCTTTTTTTTGGCGACTAATGAGGTCTTTATTTGATAGTTTTTGGACTTTGTTTAACAAGAAAAAAATGAACTTCTTTTTCTGAGTACGCAAAAGACGGGTTAAAAAAGTTTCTTAAAGTTCAATTTTTTTTACAAGCTTCTCGTGAGCAAAAGAAAAAAAGTTTGTGGGTACAAGCTCTCCTCACCTTGCTAAACTGCAGTTTGACAATTTTTTTTTTTTGACGTTGGAGGAGGTCAGGATTCAATGCATTATCAGGTGAATTGATCTTGTCAAAAATATTTCCGGATGCTTGGCTATTTTTTGAAGAACTTAAATATATTATGAGAATTTTCCTGCTGTGAGATTAATGTTTCAATTCCACGAAAATGAGATTATTGGTTATGAAGTAAATAGGGAACCCGTTATCTAAAGGCTTTTCCTTTTCCGGTTGTTGGGAAAAAGATATATTTAACAGCTTCAAAGACAAGGAGGGCAATTTCAAGCTGAGCTTAGCGGAGGATGTAAAAGGGTTGCTCAGTCTGTATGAAGCTTCATACCTGGGTTTTGATGGGGAGGATATCTTGGATGAGGCGAAGTCCTTCTCAGCGCTGCATCTCAAGGCAGCTGTCGGCGGGAAGGACATCAATATTGACGAGGGGCTAAAAAGGGAAGTAGAGCGTGCCTTGGATCTTCCTCTGCACTGGAGAGCAGAAAGACTCGAGGTCAGGTCCAGCATAGACGCATACGAGAAGGAGGAAGAGAAGAACCTTCCTCTGCTTGAGCTTGCAAAACTGGATTTCAACATTCTGCAGTCAATCTACCACAAAGAGCTCAAAGAGCTAGCAAGGTGCTCCGTTTTCTTCTCCTTTTTCCTCCTTCTAGCTACGATTTCCTGCTCGATTGTCAGATTTTTTTTTTCATTATGAAACGGATCATATTGCAATTCATTTCAAGTTCATTTTGCAAGTGATCGACGGCGAGTTAATAAATTTCTGCTTCAGGTGGTGGAGAGAACTGGGGCTTGATGAGAAGCTGAACTTTGCAAGGGACAGGTTAGCGGAGAGCTACCTGTGGGGAGTGGCAACATGTCCCGAGCCCCAGCACTCGGACTCCCGCAAAGAAGTGAGCAAGGCTGTTGCTCTGCTCTCTGTTCTTGATGACATTTATGATCTATATGCATCCATTGACGAAGTCGAGCTCCTCACAAAAGCATTTGAGCAGTACGTGCTTTTCTTGTTTATTTATTCCGTTCCCCAGCACAAGCAGAAACTTCTTGGCATATTTTGGTCATTGCACAGTTCTATAAACAATTTTTTGGTGCACAAATCTATATGCACCGTGTACAAGCCTCGACCGCCATGTGCACCTCTTTGCTGTACTTCTCATATTTGGATTTCATTAAATATTGAGTAGATTCGAATGCGATATACTTTTAAACACAAATCATATACTCAACCTTTATACTATGGTTTGGATTCGGTTTAAAAATCAGTGCTTAGGTTAATTTAAAAATCAGATTCGGATTGGATTTAGATTATGAATTCAGATTTTGAATTGGGATATGGTGTAGATTTTTTCTATCCAAATTCAAATTTCAATTTCAGTCCAAATATATAAATATCTGAAAATGTAGACAATATCTGATTTGCATGGGATCCATTGAGATCCTTTGACATAGTTAGACATTACATATCATCTTCCTCGCTCCTCTCGATATACATTCTCATATACCTCAATTTTTTGGGCAGTTTTATTGGACTATAATAATTTGTTACTAGTGTCAAACAGCTTATAAAGGTCTGTTTGGCAACGTCAACAAGCTATTACTGTTCCATGAACTTGCCCTCAAAATTAAAGCAAATTAATAAAGCATGCATTGTTTCATAAATCTGTTTCAATTTTTAGGATATGTTTATGGAACAGTAACGACTAGTTATTGTTGTCAAACAGGCCCTAAATGGGTTTACATGGACCCCAAATCTGGTTATGGCCTAATACTGTCACTATTTTTGTATCGATATCCTGATCCATGTGCATGAGTACCGAGCTTTTCTCTAACCCGTGATGAGCCGTGGAATGGAAAACTTAGCACTTTGGAATTGCTCTGCTTTCTCAGGGTTTGGTTCTTGCATATTCTGATGAAAAGCTACTAAGATTTTGGACACCATTTCAGGTGGGACTTGAAGGTATTGGAGGAACTCCCACATTTCATGAAGCTATGCTACTTAGCTGTCTTCAATGTCATCAATGAAATCGCCTACTTGGCTTTGAAAAAGCATGGATTCGATGCCACTGAAATTCTGAAAGATGAGGTAATTGATTATACACTCTGTTGTTTACAACTGATGATTTGCTAGCTCTGTAATTTGTTTCAACAACCTAGCTTGGACTTCTTTGTGAAAGGAGATTGCAGGTACTCGAATCCTCTGCAGAGCAGCAGTAAACTTCTTTTGTTTACCAAACGACAAGTCGAGTATCCAGGAAACAACTATTCCAGAACTAACCCACGTCAAAATTTGATGCAATTATCTTAATTTTCTTCTGATCTTATATAGCGGATTAGAATATGTTGGTTCATCCAAATCGATCAATTAACTCACATGGTTGGATCGTGATCTTTGCTCTATAGTGGATAGCGATGTGCAAATCAAAACTGGTGGAAGCAAAGTGGTATCACCAAGGACACAAGCCAACGCTTGAAGAGCACATGAACAATGCATGGGCTTCGCTTGGCGTAGTCCCGGGGTTGCTGATCACATATTTGGCGCTGGACATACAACTGACGAAGGAAATAATCGACACCATGAGGCTTAAGAGTAGGATTATCTACTGGGCATCAGTCATTCACAGGCTCATCAATGACGTGGGAACCGGACCAGTATGCACCCTTCTTTCTCTTATCCAATCGATCGTAAAGCGCGCACGCACACCCACAACACATACGCGTACTGTAGCTTACACATGCACACTAGTTGGATATGTATGTAGGTCGGTATATATCTAATGCATTAGTACTCCTTTATGAATATAATGATGTTATATGTTGGTGGCTGCTCCAAATATGAAGGCGGAGCTAGAACGCGGGGACGTTCAACCGGCGGTGCACTGCCACATGAACGAGAAGGGCGTGGAGGTGGAGGCCGCCCTTGAGCACATCAACAGCTTGCAGAACCAGGCGTGGAAGAAGCTGAACAAGGAATGTGCTACGGCAGGCGACGTGCCCAGAGCCCTGATAGATGCCTCTGTGAATCTTGCTCGCGTCACCTACTTCTTCTACAAGGATGGAGATGGATTCGGGGTTTCTGACGGGAAGACCAAGGAGCACATCGCCTCGCTCTTGGTGCACCCCATTCCGATTTGAAAACCCCTCGTCTTCGTAATCTATATATGTTGTTGAACTGGACTACCGGCTTGTTCAAGGCTGTGTCCTAGTGTCTGCTTGCGTTGCGTGTTATTTTCTCTTGCATGGGGATTTGCAAATCTGTGGGCCGCCTAGTAAGTCTTTGATCTGTCTGTTTTAATTAAAAATAAAATAAAATAAATACTTCTCTATTGATCATGATGCCAGCTGTACCACATGCTTCCGTCCCGGTGCATGTTTTCAAATGTGATATAATTGCTAGCAAAATTAGTGTTCTTCTTCAAGCTGTCGGCGATGTACTTGCTATTAGATTAATTAAAATGAAAAGCTTGATATATAAGATGGATTTCTTTAAAAATATGGGCAGAAGAGTTCTCTAGTTTGATTTGTAGAATAAAAAATGAATAAAATCTGAAAGATGCCCATTCCACGCCTTGTATGGTAGACTCCAAAAACTTGCCTGTCCTNTGTTGGTGAGCAGGCATGGTGTGAATCGTGTTGTGAAGGAACAAACCTCAGGGGCCATGTCAATTTGGAGGCAGACGGTTTATTTGGATTGTCTGGACTTCGAAACAGACAGAGGTTACTTTACAGCAATTCGAAGTTTCAAAAAGCACATGGCATTAAAGAAAAAGAGAGAGAAAAAAGTTGAATTAACCTGATACATGTACATATGGGTCGATTCATGCAAATCCAAACCCATCTTGGTGGCACATTTTTTCTCCTCAAATAGAAGCAGAGTACATGAAATACGGTTTGATGTTTGAGGCCTAGAGATCTGGATAGCAAAAATGAGTCCCTAGAAGAATTAAACAAAGTGGATACATTATCAAGGCTGGAAAGTGACTAATCACACCCGTTTGTTCTGGACGTATGCGTAGTGTCTCCTTCTCTCTGTTGTATACAAGAGACAGAGACTGCGATGTTCAAAGGAATAAGCAAAATGAAGGGTCAATTCAGAGAGTGAGAGAGAATGGGTGAAAAAGGAAATAAGACTGTGGACGAGGGAACGAGAGCGAGAGCACAGCGTCAACTGTGCCCTCCCATTTGCCTATTACATTTATGAGGGTTGGTGCGTTCAGACAAACGAGAGCGAGGGCACAGCGTCCAGTCACGAGAGAACAGACGTTTGTATCATTGATGTGGAGAGAGAAAGCAGACGGCGAGAGGGCCGCACCTAGGGGTGAACAACGAGTCAAGGTGGACTCGTTAACACTCGGCTCATGAATGAGTTTGAGCCAAATCATTTGCTTAACAAGTCAAACTCCAGTTCATGAGTTGTCTTGTTCAAATAATCGATTTGAGTTTGAGCTCAACATGTAGCTGTCGAGTCGAGTTCGAGCCTTGATCGAGTTTGTCGAGCCTTAATCAAGTCCATATATTACGAGTTTGTCGAGTCGAGCTCGAGCTCGAACTCAACACTAACTGCCGAGTCAAGTTCGAGCTGCTTCCATCGAGCTACTTTCGAGCTCGAGTCGAGTCGAGCACGAGGTTTCATTAGTCGAGCCGAGCTCGAGCTGACTGAACTCGGGATCGACTCGGCTCGTGTTCACCCCTAGCCGCACCAGCTCGTGTATGCGCGAGTCTTCCCATGCGTCCCTTTCAAGCAAACCTTGTAAGCATGGATAGATCCATTAGTCTTCAAAAAAACATGAACAGCCGTTGGTTTTTATTCTTGCAAGCGGCATTTGCATCTAAGTCTGATTCTGAAAAATTCGAAGACCGACCAAACTAATTACATTGACAGTGAGAAACTCCAACTTTGTAGATAGATTTAGTTCAACTGCATCAACACCAATCGATGTATGGCCTTAGAAATTGTTGCAAACTTGAGGATGTTGCGAGACAAATGACGTAGGCTTCGGGTTTTAGACATTGGATTGGGTAGCACGGCGAAGAGATGTATACTCATATATTTATATTTTAAGGGTGTGTTTGGCAACAAAAGCCGTTCATGTTTGATGGAACGTTTGTTTCTAAATCTCAATCTTCCAAGAAAATAACTAGTACGCAAGTTTTAGCACTACGGTCCAATAATCTGGTCCAGTACCCAACTTTTATTTCTTCCTACATTGCAAAGGCAGGAACCGCACCAACACTTGTCTTTTATGAGGGAGAGGGACAAGTGGGTACCAAACTCGAGTTGCGTATGACGTCTCACGACACTTGGATCAAGTGCGGGTTTCACGATTGAATTTAAATGGCAGGAGTATTTTCCAAATAGAACAGTCGATTCACTACTTATATGCTTTTATAAGGCTCAACCACTGCCTAACCAGCTCATACGCCAGCAAAATTGATTATATTTTGTCCACTTCCATTGATAGACTTGGAATTCCGACAAGCAAAGCGTGACTGAAATTATACGCTTCTACAAGATCATCGCATGCTGCTGGGTAACTCAAAACTCTTCCCACCAAACGCCATCTCTTTCAAGAATCAGTGAAACTCTTCCTGTTCAGATGAGCAACTGTGGTGGATGAAGCAAAAGCGGATGCAAATTGCAGTTTCTTAATACCTAAGTATCAGTCACAGACTTATATATAAACCTCATTTTGCAGAATATGATGTAAATTACAGTTTACTTTATAGCGCCAGCTTCCGCAAGTATCTTGTTTACTTTCCCGAAAGTTAAGGGAAGAAAAGGTCAAGTCTGTCACCCAACTGCTAAACACAGTAGACAGAGCATGACATTTAAGTGAAAAGTAGCTATTTAATTTGCAATCACAGTCTCCACACCCAGTACTTTCATAAAAGTTTAACATCACAAGTTGAAAAGCTCGAACTTTGCCTTAGATTCTCTCTTATTATTATACTAACATTCCTGAAAAAGGGGACAGACTTTTAGTGAGATAGAAAAAGATTCCGGAAATTTCATACATCGGTTAACTTCTGATTTCTCCGTCCAAAGTGAAACTCATATTTAAGCATGTAAACTTTATTTGCAGGCCTGAAGGGTGTTGGTAGACTTGCTAGGGATGTCAATACCATATCCGACTGAACTGATATGAAAAAAAAAAAAAAGTAAGTGTTCGTATGAGATTCAGATATCAGAAATGATGCCTGTTTGGGTTCAGATGTGATATAGTTTTAAATAAATATCATATATTTAATCTCTATAGTGTTGGATTCAATTTAAAACTTGGATATCGATTCATATGTTAATGTAAAAATTGGATTCACATTGTGAATTCAGATATGGTATAGATTTTTCTTCATCCAAATTCAAATATGAATTAGAATTTGAATATGTAGATATTCAAAAACACTGATTGATAAAGTATATTTTCGATTGAAATCTAATACATTGACATCCCTAACTGTAATCTATAATTAACCGGTCCCTAGTTCCAATGTTATAATTGTCCATGCCTCATTGGCGTGCAGAAACTTCATCCAAGTGCGGATGGAGAGGGAGAGTTGCTTGATCCGATTTAATGTTATTTTATAAATAATGTGATTACCTTGAACCGGACGGAGTATTTTTGTCGCCGGTCGGAATTTTAAATTTCTAAAACCACTAGGAGACAGAACCACCATACGTGAATGTGTTTGTACCTTTTTTTTAAAATTCAATTATTTATTCACAGACAACTCTGACATGTCGCGTTTCTGCTATTTCACACCAGGTTGGCAGGAAAGGATGGCCATTTGAAGACCAACTCCAATTTATTTAAAGAAAAACTAATGAGCACGGAATAGTTAAAAATGATTAAAACTTCAATTGTTCCCAACGAAAAAAGATTTCTTATTTCTCCGTAACGTCTAAGGAGTGGAGACTTGATCCCCATAATTATTTTTTAAACAGTAAATTAAACGTTCAAAGGGGAGTAATAAATTATTGAAAATTGAGGTACGCTAAACTATAATTGGCGCATTTTTTACGATTCACTAAGAAAAAAAAAAGTGCCATATTTTATGAACCACGCATCACGCGTACCATATGGGGTCTTGATTTGTTTCTTACTTGTTTATCATATATAATATAATAATATCGTGAACTGCATGTACCAATTTAGATATAGTTGAATGATCTTTTTATTGGACGGCTGTACATTTATATATATTGGAAGTCAGTTAACCGCCAACTTTTGAAAATGAGGGAGTCTGTATGGGCAGCTGCCTACACGTGACGTGCCTACTGTCATTTATATGTGTTTATGTATCACAGCAACCAACTATTTCAAAAGTTACTAAATTAACATCAAAACAGAAAACGGATCCAAACGATGAAAATGAATACATAAGATTTATCAGACTCAAATTTGGATTCTATTGTAATTAAATTCAAATCGGTTTAATATTTACTGTGGCTCAATAAAGATACAATCTAATTACATGTAAATGTCAGATCTTCTTCTAGACGATCTGAATTCCGCTAATGCTTAATTCAAACTATATATAATTGTTATAAAATTAGTCCATCCATCCGGATGCAATAAAATTAATACAAGCCAGACAAGCTTAAGGCATTTTCAGAGTTTGAATTTTCCTGAGGGAGAAGACATCGACGCTTTTATCGCCGATAAAAATACATGAAAAGGCGAATCACGTAAAAGCAAGTGACAATGTTGTCGTAAGTGTTTGGTTTTCGAAAATGTCGTGTGGCTACCGGGTACGGGATAAGATATTGGAACTTTTGAGACAAGAACGCCGACATTTTGCGACTGTTACATCCGGCTGGCCGGTAGGACAGAAATCTTTCTTCTTTCCGGCGACTGTCTGTTAGAAGATCACGTGGCTCATTAAGAAACTGGTAGGGCAATCGAGTACCTTCATTTAAGGGCAGCCCTCTCATTAGTAGGCATTTCTTTCCGGCGGTGACAAATGGTTGACTAGATTACAGGCAGGCTGAACTGTGATTATGCCCAAACCTTCACGCATGATGTCCTGTCCTTTCCTCGCCATTTGTTTCTTTCATCGACTGCCCCTTCACCTTCTTCTCTCTTCAATTCAATAAACGTAAAGAAAAACTGGCACTTGCAGTCTGGTCGATCATTTTAATTAATGTCAGCCTCAAACTTTCAAAATCCAAATGTTTTATCAGCCTTCCTGTGGAACAGCTTTTTGTCAGTCTGGGTAATGAATGTTTCAAATCTTGGATTTCATGATAGCAGGATCCAGAGGGTCAAGCCTTACCTCGTTTAGTTGTTTGCTACCTTTTGCTTTTTTACTTTCTTTTCGACAGATTTTCTTACAGTTCCACTCTTAATTGCTTCCGAAAGTGGCTGGTGTTATATTCTTTAAAAGGTTGCTCAGGTTTTCAGAACGACTTCTTTTTTCTTTCTTGATTCCAACTAAAGAGTTGGTTGAGTATCTGGTTGGACTAATTTCTACTGCTAGTAATATGTAAAAATCAAACAGGACGCTACTCTTCTTGCCTTTCATTGCACTTGATTAGGCGCGTTGATTTATATGTATACTTACTAGGACGAGTATGCTGTTCTTTAATAGAAATTAGATTTGGATTTGGTCTCCGACAAGTAGAAATTTGCACAAAATCAATGACTGGATATGGGCATAAGTACCAAATTTGAACTGAGGTATGCTTGGTCTGATACTGAGATGCCCATTACACAAGCATTTACAATGAGGGATGTCAGGATAGAACTAAGGACGCTTTATTTTGATATTCACACCGCAGATGCCAGTGCTGAGTCGTTTTCTAAAAACATGGGACATATTCCGACATATCAGGCAAAACGTGGGCCTCTAGATGGAAAACTTTTTCTTCCTTCTTTTTTCTGTTGTTTCCTTTTGTTCTTCGAGATAAATGAGCCATTTAATGTTCTGAAACATCATGCTAGATGGCTGGTTGGCCAGTTTTTAATGGTGGACGATCGCTTTTCCAAAAGGAGAAGAGCGGTTGAAGAGGAGAGAAATGGTGCTTTGGCGCCATTCTAGCATGTAAGATTCTGGCATTCCAGTGTTAAATTCATTGCCCTCTTTCTTGTCTACCCGCCGGTCAGTTTCTGATCTGTTTCTTTCCGGAAACTCCCCCCTTTCTTTCTTCGTTTAGCCATGAGATTGTCGATGGGCTTTATGGGGTTAAACATTCATCTTCTGTAAAGGGTTCTCTGAATTTCCTTCAAGTCCTCGAGTTGGTAGTGTTGCAGCGATAGCAGTGGATTGAGCTCCCAATGCTGAACAAGTCTTCCCATAAAATTTCTTGTCACTTGGACGTCTTTAACAATGGTCATTCATCTTACTCTGGTCTTGATGGTGGATTGACTTCAGAAGGTAGACAAAAGAGGTGTATATGAACAGGTACGTCTATGCTTCCTGCGACTCTTGAGTTATGCCCCGTCCATGTAATAGCGTCAGTTTTGAGGTTATCGTGTCTCAAGTGACGAGGAGGTTTTTTCAGAAAATTAAAGGAAAAAAACAGTGTTTCTGAGTAAAAGTAGCTTTTTGGGATTGAAAGAAGATCTCTACTGGGTTGGGAAGTCTGGTGCATTTCCAGGAAAAAGCATGTAATCTGAAAGGTATTCGGATAGTAATTGCAGGAAAAAATGCCAACAGTGTGGTTTGCTCTGAAAAAATCCCTCCATTGCAAATCTGAGCCCGCCGATGTTTATGATCCAAGGACGAAGCGGCAGCTGAGCTCAATTCAGACCAAGAAGTCTGGTAGGTCTGGTTGTTCAAGATCCATTGCCAATCTCAAAGATGTCATTCATGGTAGCAAACGACACATGGATAAGCCCCCAAGCTGCAGTCCTAGGTCCATAGGAAGCAGCGAGTTCCTCAATCCAATAGCACATGAGGTCATTCTGAGCAACTCAAGGTGTGAGCTGAAGATTACAGGCTTCAATGGTGCTCATGATGATGGCTCCACCTTTGTGGGCACCCTTAGGCCTGGTACCCCTGGTCCTGGAGGACAGAGTGGCCTTCATTACGGCCCTTCTTTTGGTGGAAGCTTTGCTGCAACGCCTCCAAGAAAGTCCCCTGGCTTCCATATCCCGCAAAGAGATCAGTCCAAGCACGGTGGTTCTGCTCTCTCTGCTGCTATCTTTAGCGGGAGCGGTCTTCCGGTGTCCAGCCGAAGGTTCTCACGCAGTTCTGAAGCTCAAGGATGGGCAAATGTGACTTGCCACAAATGCGGAGAACAGTTTGGAAAGTGGGAGGCTCTTGAATCGCATCATCTCGCCAAACATGCAGGTAAATGCAGAATTTGATGTAACTTTTTTATCTCCTCCTGTTGTTCCCCTTTCCCTAATTGAAAATGCCTCCTCCTTTTTTCACACTCTTCAGTAAATTTTCTGTGAACGGTTCTCCTGATGTGTGTATTTATCAAGTGCCACGAAAGAGCCTATCTTAGCTATTCTTTTTCTAATACAGTGGATGAAGGTTTTTTTCCCCTTTTGCTCTCTGTTCTGATTCATGAGGATTAATGGCGGAGCATAGACACTCTGTTTCCCGTACATAATGTTCTTCCTCTCTTTGTGTTACTGGCGGGCATGGAAAACGAAGGGGGCGCCAGAAAAGAAAATGGTGAAGCAGTAACTTGTTCACTTCTGATATTTCCTTACCTTTTATTGGATTTCCTCTGTTGCTCTAAATCTCATATTTGATGCGATAGTGATTTCTTGCACTCTTTATCTATAAAGTGAAGCTCTTTAAATCGATGATTGGTTCTTTGTTTGTCTTTTCAAAATTTCAAATTCTTTACATCTATGAATTTAAGATATTGCAATCTTAAATC
Organism: Nymphaea thermarum; assembly: GCA_011799765.1. Lineage (NCBI taxonomy): Eukaryota > Viridiplantae > Streptophyta > Magnoliopsida > Nymphaeales > Nymphaeaceae > Nymphaea > Nymphaea thermarum. The sequence continues at coordinate 117,600 of JAANDH010000790.1, read as the reverse complement.
TCCTTCATTTTTCCCTTTTTCTGTTTAGTTACATGCCAACCCCATTTCCCTCCTTATTGTGTTCATTCCTTCATGCTAAACCTCTGGTGAAATCCTATGCTTCAGATAAAAGAAATGGGAGACCTGCTTGCCACTGTGTCGGTTGTTTTCATTTTGCAGAAATTGAAGCTGGCTGGCATCATTAATACTCTGAAATGCAATCTTGTGAACATGCAAATTGTCCACTACCCCTAACTTGTATTAAAAGCTTAATGATGTGCTGGAAAACAATGAATGACGATACATGCATTTATGTTTATCTCACCTACTTCAACATTTGGAGTCATTAGACCTCTTTCTGTCATGGAGGTTATGGCTCGTTCATATGCGATTATTAATGGTCTGCATTCATCTGATAACAAAGTTTCTTCAGACTGCCGTATTTATAGCCTTCTTTACAGGACAACCTTTTGTTAGACGAACTTCGTTTGAAGAGATGTTTCTTCTGGAATTAGTGATATCTGATGTCATTTTTTTGCAGTTACTGAGCTGGTTGAAGGTGATTCATCTAGAAAGATTGTGGAGATTATCTGCAGGACAAGCTGGTTGAAGTCTGAGAGCCACTGTGGTAGAATAGAAAGGGTCTTAAAAGTTCATAACATGCAAAAGACACTTGCTCGATTCGAAGAATACAGAGAAATGGTGAAGATAAAAGCCAGCAAGTTGCCGAAGAAACATCCACGTTGCCTTGCTGATGGCAATGAATTGTTGAGATTTTATGGCACCACTGTCACATGCTCGTTAGGCATGAACGGCTCGTCCAACCTCTGCATATCTGAAAAATGCAGTGTATGCCGGATTATCAGACATGGGTTTTCTACAAAGAAGGAAATGAAGGGAGGAATTGGAGTCTTCACCACTTCTACTAGTGGAAGAGCTTATGAATCCATTGAAGTATACGATGACAACCCATCAGTGAGGAAGGCTTTGGTTGTCTGCAGAGTTATCGCAGGTCGAGTTCACAAGCCATTAGACAATATTCAAGAAATGAGTGGCCAGTCCGGCTTCGACTCCTTGGCTGGAAAAGTGGGACTCTATTCTAACATCGAGGAACTCTACTTGCTCAATCCTAGAGCTCTACTACCATGCTTTGTGGTAATCTGTAAATCATGAACAGATCCCGTCGTTGGCCACATCGTAACTATTCTAGACATTGTGGTACATAATTTTGATGGATCTCACAGCAGTCAAAGGTCATACTTTCAGCTCAGATGTGCTTGTATTCCTTTCAACCATAAGATCAGGCAAAAATATCCACTTTATTTTGTTATCATTTGGTTTATGTACATTCCACTGCAATTGTTATTGTACTATTGAATCGATGGGAGTGACGTACTTATGGATTGAGTTGGTCCATATTGATGAAATATGTAGGGTTTCCAAGCTGCGATCCTTGTTATTGGTTTTATCGTGATGTACCGTTGACTACTTCCTGAATGCTTACAAAGTTATCAAAATGAACATGAATTGGACCAATTTGATGCTAATGAAAACTGAAGCAACTCTAAGCAAATGGTGGGTGGTTGATTAAGAAGGAAAGGGTATAAGTTGGGCCCAATTTGACATGACTATTTTATTTTTTCGTGAAATTTTCTAATGGAATCTGTTTGTGTGAGATCACTCCAATTTGGATGCCTCCTTAGGAAGAAAAATTGCGTCTGAATCGCTTTGGGTAGTCTTAGTGATTTCTCTTTGAAAAAGAGGCAGTGTAGTTTGTTTTGACTCTTTTGAGCATGTTTACCTTTTCGTTAGGCAATAGAGAGGATTGTTGTGCTTGAGAAAATGTAATTTAACGGGGAATTTAACTCAACTTTCTTCAAAGGTTCCTTTGTTTGCAGCACCCACGCCTAGTTAGAAGAGGTAAAAAGTTAATGTGGGTTTTCTATTGCAGGGAACAGAGTATGTCCTGGTTGTCTGTCACCATTTAGATGCCACGGTTGGCGTGGCTTGGTCAATAGGATCACAGAGGAATCTCTCTCTCTCTCTCTCTCTCTCTCACACACACACACACACTCTCAAACACACACGCACAACCACACACACACACCCGGTGAAGCTAGTAATTCTAGCTACTGCCTACTTCTTGGCATGCTTATTTATGTGGGTAGGTGGGCATGCTTGCACGCGCACGGCTTCTGCAGGTTGGGAAGAACCCTGCCTCTAAAATGACTACGTTCATGCAGGACTGACCTTGTCTCTTTTGAGCTTTCCTACTGTTTTTGTCCAAGTTCAATTCTTCCTTAGTTTCTATCAAATTAATTATATCAGGCCACTCTTTTCATTTTGAAGGGAGAAAGGAAAAATCGTAAAAAGAAAACGTCTGTCGTTCGAACTTTTGAACAATATCACTTATCCATTTGACGTAATAGCACATCCATGCTTCAGAAGTCCCAGTTCTGCACGTGAACAGACACGCTTTGAGTCCTGCAATAAACAACTGAAAGTGACTCATGAACCTCCTTTCTACACCTATAACTTTGATCTGTACAAAGCCTGCTGTTCGTAACTTCGAATTGTGAGAGAAGAAAAGAATCTACAACTACCATCTATCACCACAATGTGCTCTTTGTCTCAAACTACAGTGAACTTCATCTTGTTTTCTAGGCGATGTTGGCATCCATCAAGTCAAGATAGGGGTACCCATTTCACAAATGATCCGTACTCATGGGATCTTACCAGTGGCTTGCATATATGTAGGATATTCGACTTTGGGCTTTATCTTTTAGGATATGTATTACGGCTATCAAGCGGCACTTGTCGTTTGGCACTCTCCGAATCCTCAGAAATACAGCATTAATGGCTATTTATTCAATTTTTGTTCTTCTTGACAATTTGACTCGTCGAATATCATTTATACTTTGTTTTTTTGCTTTTCAGTTGCTTTCGCTTTGTAGTGCATAAGAAACAAAAGTTGATGATCAAGTTGTTGCTTTCGCTTTCCAGTGCATAAGAAACAAAATTTGAGATTAAGTTCGCAAATTCCGCTGGCACTGGGTTCCAACTCTAATTCCGTTCATCTCTGTGTGGTCGGACCAGTTCCAGAACTGCCAACGGCAGAAGCATCTTTGTAACCAGTTTATTGATGTGAAGCAGGGGATGAATTTCTGCAAATTGTTGTTAGAAAATTGCACGCTAAGGAAGAACCATGGGCCCCAAATAAGAGCGCCTTTCCAGAATCTCCGAACATGATCCTCAAGGAAACAAAGTCGTAAATGCTGGCGTACATATGGCGGCTAATTAAGAAATTAACTTCACACCTCTCTTTTGACAGGTTCCACCAGGAAAAGGTTCTCGACTGTCTTTTTGAGTAGAACATCAGCACCTTATAGAATATCATTGGCAAACAAGACCTTCCCAAGAAAATTTCGAAATTCAAAATTTAAAACATCCTCACTGCAAACACACAGTCACGATATATTTTATTTTGACACTCTAGCAGAGAACCTGACATTTCCACATCGATAATCTTTGCTTCATGTCTGCAACTCTGAGCAACCTGACATTTAACAGATGAGAAAGCACAACACAGTCTGTTCATAGCTTACAAGAGTTACTGCTTGAAAGTGGTCGATCCAACCAGCTGCTCGTTTTTAATACAGCACCGAGATGGCTCAGTTTGGTGGAGTGCTGCTGAGCAGCCCAAGTTCAGCGCTGCAATCAATGCTGTCTTTGAGTATCTTCTTCATCCCGTGCTTGAATTGGAAGCCCAGCTTTTTCAGCCTTTCAGAGGAGAGTGTTGCAGGAGTCCACCCTTCAGGCTCGTCCGGCAATCTGCAACCGACAAGAAGCCATTGATGAGTTTTTACTGCTTTCTCAATTTGAACTCCGCAAGAGCAGAGTCTCCCTTCCTCTCTTTCTATCTCTCTGATATTATGGAAATCTCCATTAACGTGCCGGATTTTTTGTCATACCCTAGAAAACGTGTCTCGCGTTTCTAAATTTCATGAAAAGGCTTCACTTGTCCGAACATGTTATATGTTAACTTTAACATCAAATGGCCGTCACTTTTAACAACTGTCAACTTGGTGCTGCAAATATTTGCCCTCGTCTGCTCGGTAGAAAAAATTACATGACTCCCTTCTTGTTTGATGCACACATAAATCTATTGAACACCTGATGGATTTATTTTAAGTCAGCAACTTTTGTCTTTTCCACTAGAATAATGAGGTCTTTGACAAATTAATATGATGCCGTTCTTGATCTCAGAAAAATAACTAATTTAATATATTCGTTTTTCTTCTAATTTGAGTTTTCAACTACATGGCTTTCCCAATAAAACTCAACCTCAGGAAAGTGGTTAAGCAAGTCGGTGGAAAAGATATCTCATTATTTTTCTCTGTTGCTGTCTTACTGAAAGGAAATTACTACTAGCAGATCCGAGTCCGTTTTGCCTTCACACACATGAACAACTTATTCATATGCATTCATCTTGACAGAATATATTTTAAAAGTTTTCCGAAGGTAAGGAATCAAGTTTTTATTATGTCTTTCTTGGGATTTCAAGTTCTCGACCTAGTTTCTTGTTCGAGTGAAAGCTTTTGACTTACAAAGTCACATCTCAAGAACATGTTCCTGATGATTTTTCATCCAAACACATACCAGATCATCGCACCTTCACCAACTGCACATAATCATGTACTCTTGGTAATATAGATTTTCATGTTGCGCTATAATTTTCATGTTGGGAGTTCATCAACATCATGTTTGGGGCGTCATTTATTAGCTAAGGAGTGAGAGAGTTACTTGTGTTTGACGGGAAGGGAATACTGCTGACTGCAGAAGTCGGTGAGTTGACGGAGATCACAACTATGTGCAGAGCATATGTAGCGTCCCTTTGCCTCCCTTTCCTCCATCAATAAAATGTGAGCGTCACATATGTCTTCTATGTGGACAATGGGGATGGAACCCAATCTGGAATTCACTGCAGTTATTATCGGATAAAGGTTCCGGTCTCCTGCAAATTTGTGTTACAGATCAACTGTAATTCTTAGAAATTTGTAAAAAGTTTTATGCACAACTGCATTGCTACCTAAAAATATATATATACCAAATTATCATGTCCCCATTTCCCTGTTTGAAAAGAAAAGCTATAAGAACGATCTCAGATTCTCAATGGTTTGTCTTCATCCCAATAAGGCTTGTATCTAAATCTCGAGAAAACAACCCCAAGATTTCACGGTCGATTCTTGATTTGGGTAGTTTGCCAGGCCTACCTGTCAATGGGGACAACAGTACTTGGAGGCTTGCAGGAACAGTAGGGGTCAAGAATGGACCGCCCACAGTTGATGGTATTATGGACACCAAGTCCAAGCCCTTCTCATTGGCAAATTTTAGTGCCGTTTGATCTGCAATGATCTTTGATGCTGCGTAGACCTGTAGATTTGACAGGAAATTACGGTAACGAAAGCAGAGAAGCTATATTTTCTTTAAAGGTGAATGTTGAGGAAGCAACTGTGTTAAACAACATAATTAATTCTAGACCTGTAGATGTGACAGGAAATTAAGTTAATGAAAGCAGAGAAGCTATATTTTCTTTAATGGTGAATGTTGAGGAAGCAACTGTATTAAACAACATAATTAATTCTAGACCTGTAGATATGACAGAAAATTAAGTTAATGAAAGCAGAGAATCTATATTTTCTTTAATGGTGAATGTTGAGGAAGCAACTGTGTTAAACAACATAATTAATTCATTGTTTCATTTGTCATTGCACGCTTCTCCTCATCCAATTTTGTGTGCAGATCATATGCAGATGCTGCTGGTTGGACAACAAAACGGAACTCGTTCTAAAAGGAAAGAGGGGAAGGGGGAGTGATTACCCATCCATGAGCCCGGGCACGGAGAATGGAGTCGATGGAGTTAAGGCAGGACTCGTCCACCACCGTACTCTTCAGCTTCCCGCCGGCGTCCCTTGCCGTGATGATGCTGACGGACGAGGTCATCACCACCCTCTTCACCGTTTTAGCCTTCAAGCAAGCTTCTAGAACGTTCAGTGTGCCGGCCGTCGCCAGCTTGTGCACATCGGACTTCAGGTAGCTGTCTGCCGATCAATATTGAGTGCCACCGAGAGACATTATCAGCTGTTTATCCGACACAAAGGAACCTTTCTATATAGACCAACTTAGATTACAAAGAAACTAATATCTGATCCAAAAACTGAATCCACGAAAAGACTGAATCCACGAAAAGATAAAATTTGAGTTTTTCTTTAAATGTTCTACACAATAAAAATTTATTTAACTAAAGTCTTCCTTTCAACAACGTAAAGTTTTTAGATTTATGCATGACTTGAACTACTAAATAAGTGTGGATCAACCGAATCAAACAACCATGAGCACTTGTTTAAAATTAATGACAGATATGATAATTTACTTTCCAAAATTTTATAAAAAAGGAAAGCTCATTCTATCTTTGTATAAATGATGTACCATAGATATTGATATTAGGCCATCCAATCAACTAAACCATGCCTCATAAAATGTGAATATGTGTAGCCTTATTTATTCAAAAAAGGTGAATAACAATTAAGATATGAACATCAAAAAATATTTTACATGTGACGCCTTTCAATTATCAAGTAAATTGACTGGATAACTCAAAATGATCATCGAATATGCCACCAAGCATCAATTAAATTTATCACATATAGCTCATAAGTAGTTCACATAGTATTGTTCATATTTATTCAGCCGTTCGACATACATTATGTACAATTTATATATAAAGAAAGAGGAGAAAAGAAAGAAAGGTTACCAGGATTTTGTCTATTGTGAACGCCAAACTCCATATGAGCTGCCACATGAAAGACGCCATCGCAGCCCTCTACTGCCGCATCATAGCTGCCCGGTTGAAGCATGTCTGCCTTGAAGACTTTGAGCCTGCCTCCATGATCCTTTCCAAAGGACAGAACCTTGGATGCCTTCTCTGAACACAAGCGGGTCAAAAAATCGTTAACAACGAAGCTGACTTATCACCAAACAATATTAATTTACACTACCAGCAAACCTTTCCTTCAGTCCACTCATATATATCTATACATGTGGACATATATGTATATATGTATAGATATATATGAGTGGACTGAAGGAAAGGTTTGCTGGTATAATATATATATACTCTAAATAAAAGAAACAATTGATTATAGAGTCTTTAATTCACGTGCTCTGTCACGCTATTCACCCCTTGGTCACAAAGAAACAATTGACACATTTTTTGCTATTGATTTTTTTATCACAAGAAGAATCTTGAGATATGTTAGTTTTAGGTGATCTAAGATTGTATTTCCATTAAACTGATCCTACAAAGAGGACACATCTTAGGAGAAAAATTAAGAAACAAGAACGTAACAAAAAATACAACAGGATAGCACATACAAACTATCGTGGTAAATATTATACCAAAGTGCTAAAAACACTACTTAAAACTTTACGTACTTATTTTCTAACAACTTGATTACAAACCTAAAGCCCGAGTCTCAAGTCAAGAGGGTAGAGAGAAGAGCCGTCGACCCAAGTCAGGGTGGTCCATAACAATAATTTGCATCACGAGCATGAAATCTTTTATTCGAGGGAGGGCCAAACAGATATTTATATGTGAATTAATGACGACCACGTACCGGCCCCCTCAGCCATATGTGGCTCCACACCTCAAAATTATGAAGAGATAGTTATGTGCACCGGGTTGCACTTAGCGGTGGAGCTAGAAATTTTTTGCTATTTTTGGTTACGAGGCACTGTTATACAAATTTTTATTTTTGAAGGGAGCACAAATAAGTAAATAATTGTCAAAAATATATAAAAGTAAATAAACTTTTTGTCTCACTCAAGCAATATAATATGTAGCTAGGCTACTGGTTTCACCATGGACAGCCCCAATGACATAACTTGTGTTTCTATGACCTACTCGATGGGTTGCTCGTCCACTCTTAAGGATAATAAGTGCGCATGTTTAGATATATATAACCTGCTTCGAAAATGATTGAAAGCCCACACGGGCTGGCCCGGGTGGCAGCTGGGCGCGCATGTGATCACAAGAGTCCAGCCTTTTCAGGCGGTGCCCTTTCCCAGGTGGACTCGAGGCATGAAGGGCTTGGAAACCGTTGATAAAAGTCGCACTGAATGTCCTCGATCGTGGCATATATCACGTGGGTTCCGTGTTAGGCGGCAAATGGGTCCAATGTGGTTTGGAGGCTTGTAAGTTTAGTCTTTCATTTAACCTTTCAAACTGTATATTTAACGGGGAAGTTGAGCTCCTACTGCGATTTCTCGAGATGGAGCAGAGATAAAGGAAGATCGCTAAATCTCATAGATTTCAGAAGTTGACACTTTCTCATCATGCTAGCTTATAAGTTATCTTGTGAGCTCTTTCTTTATACGGCTAACTCTGGGAACTTGTTTTTGTGGTTTTCAAGATGTGGAATGTAGCACTGCTTTTTTTTATCAACACCTATGTTGGTAACTCGTTTTCGTGGTATAGAAATTCGTGCCGGCAACTGAAGGTAACAACAACACTGCCTGAAACCAGAAGATTGAGAACATCTGAAAGAGGAAGGAGTGGGTGAACCTGGATCCCTGGTTGTGGCGTGGACCTTGTAGCCCTTTTCCAGGAGGGAACCAACGAGCCACGACCCGATGTAGCCGCTCCCCCCAGTGACGCAGTAGGTGATCTCCTTCTTCTCCGTCTTTGGAAGATCACCGAAAATTTCCATGACTGCTGGTTTATGGAACGAGGGTTCAGGAAGGAAGAGGAAGAGCAGGAGCAGGGGAGGGAGTGGTGGTGACTCGTGGTCGTGGGATATTGCCCATCAGGCAAAACCTCGGTGTATTTATAGACTCATCAACACGTACTGCGGGCTCCACCGGACCTAAATTTAGGTGGATAAGTAAATGTCATCTTTAACTGCATGTTCAAAAGGCAAACGTATGGGAGTCTTGGATTTTGAATTTGTTGAAGCATCTGGTTTCCGGTCGTCAATCCGCTTTGTTATTGGGAGTAAGTTGGTTCTGGATCTGAATATGGATCCGACAAATCAAGTTGCGTGAAAACACTCATGCAGCTGACTACCCCGTTATTAACTGCCCGACAACCCGACTCCAATAGTTCATAAGCCCCTAGAACTGTACCAGAATGTGACGACCCACATGCCTTTGGCCAGGACAACTTCCTGTCAGGCGTTAGCCTTTCTGCCTCCCCCCACTGCTGCGGACCGAGTGAAAGTGCAGAGCTTAGGCCCAACAATGAAGATGGTAGCCTCTAAATTAATCTTCTTTCAACTAACGAGGCAAACTAATTTCGATGAGTCCGTTTGTTTCAAGAAGTATCTCTTCCCCACCTTCCCTTGCTTTGCAGAAAAGATAATGTAGTAGTGCTTCTTGGAAGAAGTGTTTTGCAGGAAACTTACTTAAACCAGGAAAGGTTTCACATTGCAAGTGCAACTCTGTTTCTTTCTTTCAGAAGGGGTTGGTTGTCGGATGGATGGCGTTAAGATGCTTCAGAAAGAGCTGAATTAGTTGAAATTCCCCCTCTTTTTTCCCTTTTCCCTTTCGATCGATAGAAGGTCTGCAGAATGCTTACTTATTTTTTGTTCCCTGCACGGTCGTCTTCGTCTTCCTATAGTTCATAACTTCATACGGAAAAGGTCTGAAACCCATTTTGCTAAAGTAACAAGGACATCAGACGTTCCTGCCCCTTTGGCCTGCATCTCACGTCCGTGGCCTGCGTCGCTGGACTAATAATTCCGGCCAGAACAGCCGTGATTATTGAAGTGTACCTTCCTCTAATGGGGCAAGCCAAACTGGAAGAGCCGGCAACTTTGTCACCTCACCGTGAATGACAAAGAAATCAATAGCACTAAATGCCTCCAACGACCTTCATTAATACAGTGAACTGCAGATCACCAACCAGTTTGAGTATCAGCCGAGGCTCGTCGTCCATGGTCCATCCACTCCCTTCCCTGCAGGGTGAAGTCAACCGGTATTCGGCGACCGCGAGTTTTAAAAGTGATCTGCAATCTATGATATCCCCTTTTCGCGATAAAAGGATGGTCCTGAAAAGGGGACAAACAAGATTATTGTTCATTGACCGGAAAAAAGCCAAGACAATAGGTAGACCCTGAGGCTATTATTAGGGGAGATATGGCGGCATATTGACTCAATTCAGTTAATGGACTCCAATCCATTAATGTCAATCAACACTGATAAAGTTTTAGCTTCAAGTGGGCAGGAGGAGGAGTATTTCATCCAATGCGGGAGGTGGGTCAGAGGGAAATAAAATAAGGTCCAAAGCATGGTCTGCACTAATTTGACTAGATCTCACTGTGACCCATGATATAGATGCACCTTCTAGCTCAAATGCTCACATTTCCTTGAATGCTAATCATAATAAAAAGACCACACAAAGATGACTCCACCATGGTCCTCTTCTTTCCTTTCTTTTAGTAAACCAAAACCTTAGGGTTAGGGAGCTAAACCACTTAATGAACCTGCCTTTTTTAAAACTCCAAGTGAATATCAGCTACCATATCTTAAGTAAAACCAAAACCTTAGGGTTAGGGAGCTAAACCACTTAATGAACCTGCCTTTTTTAAAACTCCAAGTGAATATCAGCTACCATATCTTACCAATACTATAGGAAAGCTGCTTTCATTTCATGTTAAGGATGGACTCTTTATGGAAATCTCTTTGCAACTTACCCTTGGTTTGCGGCAGGGTGAGGGTAAACGGGTCACCTTGTTTAAGCTGAAATATCTCTTGGGGTCCAAGAGGTGTGCCCAAGGAGTTTTATTGCTACTCCCATGATGGTTCACGTCTAAGGGACCAGATCCATTACGTTCAACTCTTAAATTCAGTAAGACCCAATAAGTAACCTTTTCAGCTAACGACCACGACTGCAATCAAACCTATTTAGTGTATTCAACGTCAAATTAATGAATCCAAGAGTGAAGGTCTCTGAGAAATTAAATGCGTATATTGGACCTGAAGGGAGTGGTGCAATGATGCGCACCTTTGTTATAAAGTATCCTTTTTCTTCTAGGTTTACCACTCATGGCTTTCTCTAAGAGGGTAAATGTCGAGTTCTGATTCTTTGGGCTGCTTTGTGAAAGAGCATTATGTCTGCATATGATTACTAGAGCATCGACGCAGATGAGGATTTGATACAAGATACCACTGTACAATATTTTTTAAGGACCTACCGCCAAGAAGATGGATTGCATATTATAATTGATAAAATGGTATCCGTCTATTTGATCTCTGGTTACTTGCAGAAAACACGCCTAGTTCTTAGTTTGTTTGCAATTCAAATTAACAATACAAAACTACGGCTGTTAATGTTCATGTGTATCTGCCGATGCACATGATCCTACTGGAAGAAAGCAAAGTGATAAATGGCTCCCTTATAAGGTCAAACCATACCATCCAATACATTAATGAAATAATATTGATTGACTTAATTTATTTTGGCCAATTCAGCTGCATGTATGCCAATGTATAGTCATCGGCCAATACACTGTGTTGTCTAGCCTTTCGAGACGAGATGGCAACCGATTTGCCAACACTATTGAAAACTACAAAAAGTAGAGTCCTTTTAATCTCATTGATAACTGAATCCTTATATTGCAGTAACAGGATTTTCCATTTGTACTTTAATGGGAAAAAATAGTCTTTCTTCAGCAATTACGAATAGCTATTAATTGATAATGATATTGATTTTCTCCTCAATCAACATGATTTTTATGTCCATTTTGCCCTTATGGACATGGAGGCCAGATTGACATCTTGAATGGAGAACCATAAATTGGACCAGGAATAGGTCATCCCAATGTAACATGCCACGTTTGACGGGTCTAAGAATGATCATAGGTTAATGAGAATGAAAACCTTTGAGGAGTGCATGAGTTTAGATTTCATACTATCATTTGTCCCTTTTTTCCCTATTTTTCTTGCTCCAACCAATCTGTAGGGCAGGTTAGGAACTATAAAAAACACCTAATTATATTTCTGTAGATATAAGCTCTGTAATCTACATTTAAAAAAAAAAAAGTTTTCGTTCATATGATAGGAGAGTAAGATGCCATAAAATACAGATCTTGTTTCAAATTTCAGAAAGCTGATCGGTAGATAGCTGAGACAAGCTTGAATTTCGGCACCATTTATTAAGATTCATGCCTCTAAAATGTTCCCATAAATGTCGCATTATTACATTATCCAGAGTGTTCATAATGAGGTCAACAAGGTTGCCATAAATGTCGCATTATTACATTATCCGGGCACAAGGACTGTGACCAGTTTGCGAAAGAACAGAAAAAGGAACTCCAGTAATAAATCAAATCATCATCGTCGAGGAATGGCCAATCCCTGATGGAATGAATCCTTCTAGCAGCTCCAGGATGTATGGAAACCTCTAGACCTTACAGCTGCCACTGAACCTTCTAGCATATGACATTTCCGAAGTTTCATTTCTCAGTGCTGCGCTCCAAAATCTAGCGAGGTAAGAGTGGGTTTAAAGGATCTCGGAAGACACGCATATTTTCACATCTGCTAAACGTCATAAAAAATCATCTTCATCCTTTACATGTTATATGACATGGAAGACTGGACAACCCCCTAAAGTACAAAAGTAACATACAAAGATGCGCTGGTGATCGGTCGGTCTGGCTGCATGTTATTGCCTCCTTCATAGAGGTCTTACCACTATGCAGGTCATTATCTCTCTTACCCTTGCCGCTTCAACTGTTCTTGTCACAAGGTGCAAAAGAAAATCTCCACAACTATTGACGTGCACAAGCCAGATCTACATGACCACATAAAAGATCATTTTGAAAATATAGATATCTAAGATATCAATTCATACACTTGCGTTCTCAGGAAAAAAAGCAACTTCTGCTGAAAGAAACAGTTCTCCACCGTCCCTACCATAGATGTACAGTAAATGAATGGCTACCCAGCTCCATTCCATCCTAACGATGGGCAACCTGATAAAATACATTTACATAGATATCAAAAGGAAAAAAGGAAATGACAAACAAGTAATTACTCATGAAGAACTTTCATTCTTTGTCCTGTCCTTTACCACCCTCTTCCATTGTTCAGGACTATCAATGACCTCACCCGTTTTCAAGAGGTAACGTACTCTAGTACCATCTTCAAGGATCTTGTGTCCAACACGGCTGGCAACTTGCTTTTCTTTGGAATACAGCATCACATTTGAGCTGTGAACAGGAGCTTCAATCTGCAAATTCACAAGATTAATTATTGAAGATGTTTCCAAACATAGTCAGGTAGAACAATAAAAGGAAAAACAGAAGCATCTACGAAACAGAATGCTGCAGTAAAAGTGAAAGTAAAAGCAAACCTTCACAATCTGTCCAGGTTGACCCTCTTCTCTGCTTTTCATATGCTTGGTCTTGAGGTTAATGTCCTTGATTACGACAGTGCTATTATGTTTAAAAATAAGTGTTATTTCACCAATCTTCCCTTTATCACGCCCAGATATTACTTTTACTGTATCTCCTACTTTAACATGCATTTTGTGCAGCACTGGGAGGCTGTTAGGTTTGCAGTCCTTCCGTTCCCATCGCTTTAACTGGTTGAGTAAAAGAAGAGTAAGAAAAAGACAACAAACTAGTTCTGCAGATCACAAAACATATAACAGAGCAATAAACCATTGTTTCTAATTTCGAGCAATAATATCAAGTAACCAAAAACAACTTATTTGACAAAGGCATGTAGATTCAAAGAGCAAATTGGCATTGTTGTTACCTTCATTACCACTGGGGATGGCTGAGAGGGGCGTTGAACCTGCATTGTCATAATATAGAGCATAAAAATTTGTCCTTGTGAAAGAAATAATGAAAATCAAACAAATCTTCCAAGGCTAACAAGCATCTATACTTACTGCAAAGTATGTTTTCAATTTATAGACATACCATGACAAAGGTGAAGGAGACACAACAGGTCAACAAATTACGCTAGTTCAGATGACAACCTTTTTAAAATTATTCTCAATTCAACAAACAATAAAAGCATCAAGTCCATCTTCTAATCTGTGAACTAACCTTCCTATACAAACCAATCAAGTTCTACATGGTTTCACTATTCATCTTGTGATAGCAACCCAATAGCCAGCAGATCAAATCCTAGACGATCAAACCCTGAGGGTATCGTGTAGACTGGGATGGACATATTTATCAGATGTGCCACAGACGCGCAACTAGACAAATTCCATATTGTTTCGAGTTGCTCTTGATACGATTCTTGAAGGCTTTTGGATCGAAACATGTTTGAAAGCAATCGGCAACCCCATATCTACATCAAGCAGCACCGGCTACCACAAATGGTCATGCACTATTCTCACAAGTTGGGACTTATAATGTGCAAACTTGTCTGTGGTTTGCTCTTAAGAAGCAATTTCCATCTTTTGCAGCTTGAACTTGAAGCTACAGCCACGTTTAATGGGATAAAACATTTTCAGGCAGTTTACCATGATAAGTTGTAAACTAAAGGCATATGAAGGAAAGAAAGACAATTTTCTTTCGCAACTCAACGATTTAAACATCTGTTTTGATAAACACCATCATGATAACGACGGAAAATCACTTTTAGTAGACCACACTAGACGATAATCACCAACGCTTGATGCTAGCTATGAACACGCTAAAGGCGCAAAGGAATTGCAAACTAAATATTCTAAATAGAAAATGTCGAATTGAGAACAAGGGATTCACAGAAAGCACATATCTGATCCAAGGAATTGAACAGAAGGAGACTACTTCATGCCTAGATCTCAGTGAGTCCAGAATGAACCACACTCCATTGCGTCACTAGCTTACTGGTGCCAACGTTTTCTGTTTACCTAATTCTTCTTTGCCATTTCCAAAGTTTGACATTCCGAAGTTCGACAATCCATAGTAGAGACGATCTTTCGAACTTTAACTTCATTGGGGATCTCATAAATCTTCCACGTGAGAGGCAACATTGCCTTGGGGCCACAGTAGATAACGAAGCTCGATTTTTCGTGGTCATTTACCTTAAACTTTTTGGCATCGACGACACATTTCTCATTTTTATTCGCCTGATGAAGAGGTTCGTGCAATTGCAACGTAAAATCAGTACCACGGCCACAAAATTTACAACATGGACGGCAGAAGAAGATCGTTTCACAGGCCCAAAGCCCCATTAAAGGCCAGTTTCATGAAATTCACATCATTTGAATACTTAAATTCTTGAATTCAACATACTCCAAGAGGAACATAGATATAAAACAGTTTGAACTTTTCTCCCAAAGAGCGAGGGAATCTAACAGAGAAACATCGTCGACATGAAAAAATGACATAAGCGGGACAACCATTTTCGTTTCACATTTGTACACGCAGAATCGAGAGAAAGAGCGAGTCATACCTGGCATGGGTAAAGAGTGGGAGAAAGGCTCTGGCCCAGGAAAGACTTAGAGAGAGAAAGGGAAGACATGGAGAGCTGTAACATGGCTGCCATCTTCCGTTTGCTCCTCTTTGCAGAGACTCCACTACACTCTCTGAGGGTGTCGAATGGCTAAAGCAGATTACGTTTTTTTGTTGGGGGTCTTCTTTCCTTTTACATCTGCCCTCGTTCCGGTTTATCCTCTCGAACCCCCTCTACGGATACGGGTCGGGTTCAGCTAGTTATCCGATTGCCAGTCGCCACGCCTTCCGAGATCCTCAGATCAAAGATGGTGATTTCATATCTAACTTATTAAAAAAAAAAATTAGAATTTGATTAAAAGATTGGATCAAATTTAAATTTAAGAAATAACATACAACCGAAATCGGATTTAGATATACATAAGCATCTCACAGGATTCAAATTTAAATTATATTTAGTTCTAAGTAAATATCCTCTATCCAACACTCTTACATTTTAAAAGTGGGCCATATTTGGTTTAACATTCAGATATGAATGTCAGATGTGAATTGAGATTTAGATTGTGAAATCAGATTTTGAATTTAGGCTCAGACTCCTTTTTACTAATATTCCGAATATGTAAACATCCAAAAACTGTTCCATTGACATCCCAATTAACGACGTATACTTCCCAAAGCTTACATGATGATGCCAGATCCAAACGTTACAACTTACAAAGGTGGTTTCAAATCTGGACTGGCTGAAAGCGGGTCTGTTAATACATCGAAATCGGGTTTATTATCTCTTAAGATCCAAACATGAACTCATCATTTGTCCGACCTTCTGATTGAGGCTATGCACTACCCGGTTAGGGCCTGAGCCCATTGTCGAGACTGAGCCATTATGGATCAAGTTGAGCTGCGAGTCTATACGCCGAACTTGGTTAGAGAGTCAGGACTCGACCCAGGCTAATGGGTTGGATCTGTTCTTTGACTTTGACCTGATTTTTTTTATTAAGCCTGATTAACTAAAACTTATTAATTTTTTTATAATATGTTATTAGTGAATACTGAATAACAGCTATCAATCGGACAAGCCAAGCCTGACTGGAATCGGGGCCGCCCAATACTTATGGCTTCCGAGGAAGGGGTTTTTAATTAAAATGTTTTCAGACTTATTTTTTTAATTATAATTTTAGAAAAGACGGCATTTTTTTGTACTTCTTAGAAAAACCTCATGTTTCACGAAAACTATCAAATAAAAACTTAAAGTGAAACTTTTTTTACATTAAAAAAGGGTAGCTGCGTTTTCTTCTACATAAACCTGTGTTAGTAAACCACATTCTTATCAATATTTTAGTTAACAGTTTTTTCTAAAGTTTTCATAAAAAATGCAAGTCTTATGTTTAAAATTATAAGCACAAAATAGCCCTAAGAAAAATTTCCCCAAGTAAAATTTGTAGTTCAGCGTGCCAAATTTGGGTTCATGCAAGGTGGTGTAGGCATAAGATGAGGACCTACTTAAGCCTAGGCTTTGTTGGCGCATCTTATTCCCCACCGAATCTAATCGCTTTAAACTGTTTTAACTATATTTGGCAGTATAGATGCGATTTAGGCGGCAATGTTAAGGATGGCAGAATGAGACGTGTATGATATTTCAGTTTTCAATTGTGGGCAGCAATAAAGTTAACAAAGTTGATGAACTTAAAAATAAAATGTCAGATCATCAATGGTAGGTTGTTATCAAGTTAATCACATAGGTGACATATATATACATAGTTAAATTTGCAAAAGAAACTTGTTTTCAATATTGGTTGATGCTTATCGGATTGGTCAATATGGCCCCGCAACTGTCAATATATTAACAAAAGAACATTAAGCAAGTTTTTTAATTTGTATTCAAGTTTTTATGCCCGCAAATATTTTTCGTTACCAAAGGAAGTGTTTTTTTGCTACTTAAATTTGAATGCCATCTCCCGAAGAAAAATCCAGCATATCCTCCCGCAGGGTGTTTCCGTATATTTCGACACCATTATTATGAGGAAGCATCCATAAGGAGAATTCAATGTCATCTTTCATCAACTGCAAAACATGAAGTACACTGCCCGAATACTTTTTAACTGTAGACACTATATTACAATTGAAGAAGATACAGGGCACTTGAAAACACCCGTCAAACCCTAGAAGGTATAATAACTTAAAGCTTTTTTTCCTTTTTCTCTTTCTTTTACAAAATGCAGTATGTTCATATAACAAACAATAGAGAACTAATGGTTCGTCTCTAAACTTCTGTGGGAACTGCCATGCGGTCAACAGATTCTCCTCTGAGTAGCTGCCCATTTGGAATCTGAGATTCTAGCTGGCTCATTTCTAAAGCAGTGTCCATAGACATTGTTGGCGTATGGCCCCTGCTCTGCCTTGGCCTGTGGATTCGTGAAAGAGCCTGCACTATCTCACCCATTGCTGGCCTCCTCCGTGGCAAGCGGTTCATGCATTTGTATGCAAGCATTGCCATACCATTCAATTCTTCAGTGTCATAAGTCCGGTCAATCCGAGGATCAACAATTTCCTCCCAACCACCTTTTCCTTCAGCATTTAATGCAGCCTATGCATGGGAATAGTGAATTAGAAAACACTGGAGTGAAGATCCTTCCCGGGTAATAAAAATTTAGTTATGCAACTAACTGCACCACCGTGACAGAATAGCTTGCAGCAACAACAATGTCAATAATAAATTTATCAACAAGGAACAATGGCAATATGTTCTTTTTGGCATGAGTACTTGAACTTGCATTAAATCAGCTGCAAGCCTGCAAGTAACAGCATATTTTATTCTGACGCACTGCATTTAGCAGCAATTTCAGCATCAGTCTAACTGAACTTAACTAGTATATAGTAATTCAAAGGTAACAGAAATATTCTGTGCATGCAGAATCTACAGAGTTACATCTCCTAAACGAGATGCGATTGAGTGATAGGCTTGATGAGATAATAGCTGATTATGAGATCATGAAAATGTCTAGCAACAAAGAGAAATGTGACAAGCTGTAGTGTTTTGCTTTATGCAAACGCAGAAGAGTCTCAAAATAAAAAAGGTTGAAGCTGAAAGAAGCATTACAAGGTCTACTAACTCGAGAAGGCCCTGATTGGGGTTTTTGCCCGTGATCAATTCAAAAAGCAACACTCCAAAGCTGTAAACATCACTCTTCTTGGTGTAAGACCTTGTTGATATATAATCAGGGTCAAGATATCCGTATGTACCCCTGATATCATTAGCCCGTTGACTAACTGCTTCCTCTCTTGAAAGCCCAAAATCAGCCACCTGGTCAAGAATGTGTTAGTGACTGATTCAGGAATGCTCGAAATTTGGGAACCAAAAAGCTTATAATACAAGTAATCAATCTAAACCCTACAACTTGTAGGCATAGACAGTGACCAACAAGAAAATTCAGGAATCATTTTCTATCCTGAATTTTCAGTCTCAGTTTGTTATACCTCATTAGGCATTATTTTGCCGATCTACACACACAGAAAGTAGAAAATAAATAAGAGCAAATTCCTCAAGATGTGGAAATTCCATACCCTGGCTCTCATAGTCTTATCCAGTAGTATGTTACCAGACTTTATATCTCGATGCAAAACTGGAGGTACAGCCTGTAAAGATGGTTGAGTCCAGAAATAAGCAAAATTTAAAGCTTTAGACATTCAATAAACTGCTATAACAAGCCTTACGCCATCATGAAGGTACTCCAAGCCCCTTGCCACATCCTGTGCTATGAGGACTCTAAGCTCCCATTTCAAAGGTTCACGTTCTAAGTCTGCATGTCCAGAAAATCAGACAATCTAGAATGACCATCAGAAGAATTTGGCGAACCATGACAATCGGATCAAGCTTAAGTGCTCTTGATGTTTTGAATTTATCACTACTATAAAGATATCATCAATGGACGACCCATCAAAACAAAGAGATCATGCTGCTGGTTTTCTCTGAGGATAAACAAGATAGCACATAAACAACCTCAGGAGAGATCAACTCTTCTCTTTCTTTGTAATACTGCAAAATTGCCGGATTACTACAGGAAATTCCAATTACAGTGGGATAATTGAAATAGTTGGAAAAAAGTAAAGTCTAAATTAAGATGGCAAGCATAAAATTTTGCATTTCTATACAAAAACATGGATGAGCCGGCCCAGAGGCACACATAACTAGAATGAATTAATTTTCCCTTCGTAAAGCACTGCTAAGAAAGTAATACTTATCATCTTCTGCATATCATGTTGGTTCGTTTATAAAAAGTTACACTATTTGGTTTCAGATTTTGGCTCCATAGAGTCAACAAAATGCTAGTAAATTGGACTTTGATATTTGAATTATAACACCACAGGTGCATTATACATACCCTATTGGAAATGATGATTCCACTTACCGTATAAATGAGAAGCAAGGCTGCCATTACACATGTAGACATATACAAGCATGTTCTGACCCTTTTCAGTACAATACCCCACCAAATTTACAAGGTTCCTGTGATGTAACCTTCCAAGAAGTACAACCTGGAAATAGAAGAAAAGGATCATTTTTTTTTCTCATAAGTAATTGACAAAGACCACTTTATTCACATAATGAACTGGAACAATCAAGAACAAAATCAGGTAAGAAACAGAAAAAAGAGAAATCAACTTGCAATCATATCACTAGGGCATTTAACCTTGAAATTAAATTCTAAAAAGTTTTTGTTCAGCACTGCAACCAAGATTTTCTTTTCTGTCTTCCTAAATGCCACTTTGTCATTAAGTTCCCAATAACAATTTAGGATAAAGAGATAAATGCCAGTTTGCAATTGAATTCCCAATAACGAATTTAGGATAAAGAGGAAACTGTTGCTTAAATAAGATGGAAAGAATAATGGGCTCAGACTAGAAAACATATGACCCAGATCAACCTCCAATGAGGAGCCACCCCTCATCTCAGTAGTTCCAAGTGAAAAAGAAGGATAATTAACAATAAGACAAATCACCAAGAATATTGACCCCAGATGATGAAATCATGCATTTGAAAACTTGGTCGTTCAGAAGATGAGAATTTTGAACCATAAAATCTGCATTAAGATGCAAAAAGTGGAATATCCACACTTATATAAATTTCAGCAGTGAAGTTCTGGCCAAAAAAAAAAAGACACAACAGTACTAAAATTGTAAATTATGAAGAATTCAAGATTCCCAGTAAGCTACCTCTGTCTGGAACTCTTTCTCTCCTTGCTTAGAATTTTTTGCAAGTACTTTAACAGCAACAGTTTCACCACCAGGCATCTCTGCTTTATAAACTGAACCAAATGCCCCCTGACCTATTAATGTATTGAAGTTATGAGTGGCTTTCTGTAGATCTCTGTGAACATTTGGCAGAAAAAGTATCAATCAAAGGAATTACACACCTAAAGAATATCTAGATATGTATGTATGTATGTATCCTACATGCAACTCTGCAGACCTTTCACACCCCTTTATCATACACCATGCTGTATCAGCACAACTTTCTCCCTTATAGCTATAGAGTGAGAAATGTATACTGTCTCTAGACAATGAAAGATACTGATAAGCGTATGTTGGACAGAGGTACCTGTATGAATATTTGGGTATCCCAGACATAGAAGTTAAACTCTTTCTTTTAGGACCATCAAACCAGAATGACATGACATTGGCATCTGAATGTTTTGGAGAATCCTGGGCGATGGTGGAATCAGACAATATCGTACTAGCATCCACGCCATTGATGCGAATAGGGATGGTGGTGTTTCTTCGTGAACTGCTGCTACTTATCTGTGCACGTCTACGTCGATATCGAACACAAAGGAGAGCAAATACAGCCAAAGACAGGCCTATTACAACTCCTATAGTTATCCCGATTATTAATCCCTGTGATATTCCTCTCATTTCTATACATTAGGAAGTACCACTCCAGATCAATCTTTTACCCATATAAATTCCTGCAGAGAAAAGAACGGCAGAATTAAGAAGGCAATACGTTAAAAACATGCAGTACATTAAAAAATTCAATATTGAGTCAAAGCCATCATAAAAGGGAACTATCTAGTAGTGCAGTTCAAAGGCATAAGCAGTCATGTAAAACCTATTTCCCCCCATTAGAGATTCATATAAATATTCAACTTGCCAGTTTACTCCATAAATGGGAGATAAACCAGAACAACATAAGTTATGGTCAAGCATGCACCACGAGTGCGGAGTCTATTCTGTTAACATGTTCTAACAGGATTCTTTTTTCACCTCATTCTCAATATAGGCTACGCATTGTCATGTCAAAATCAGTTTTACTTCATAATAGCTCAAGCACTAGAAAAGCAAAAGATGACATATAAAAAGAAACATCACTTACGAAGAAAAGTTCGAAAAATCCAACCAGAAGCTTCGCAAGTCCAAAATTACAGTTTTCAATTTTTTTCAACAGCTGATCATATTATAAATAATGCATATAAAAATGGTAGTCTTACTAGATAAAAGCAAAAACCATTTAATCATTCCTCCTACATTGTAAGCACCGAATGACACCATCTTCATTCTAAGCCAAATGATCACAAAGCTCCTCTCCTACAACTGGATAGCACTTTTTTGGCTTTGGAATGGAGGATATATTGTGCATCCTGGAAAGGCAAGCGTCTATCATTTGCTAAAATGCTGAAGTGTGTAAGATCTCGAATCAAACCTTTAATAAGGACATCAGAAATGAGAATTGACCCAATAACGTTCTCAAGGTTAAGAATGTATCAAGAGACAAGAACACAAACGCATCTGCTCATTCTAGCACTGAAGGTTGAAGGTCATTCTACTGAGACGAGCGACAGAAGATCTGAAGATATACATGTTCACCGCAGTACGGAGGTAAAAAAAAACAGTGTAATCTCAACTGCTGCAATCATTTGCATCTCCGTGCCATTAAAGGGGATAACGATCGCCTCCTGAGAAGAGAGTTTCACCAAGAAAGCATTTGAACGTTGAAGCATCTAAGGCAAACAATTAAGTTGTATAGGGAAAGAAAATCTCAGTTCTATATAAATGAAGGTTGAGCAACCGGTTGGGAGAGTTGTTCATTTAGGTGTGCTTTCTGTTGAGATGGACTGCAAGCTTCCAAAGCTCAACTAAATCGAAAACAGCGAGAATACTTGCTAACCTAATATGCTCTTATATTTTCCAGTTCACGACTCATTGTCAAGCAATTTCGCCTCAAACAGTAAACAGACTAACTAAAATTGAAGCAGAAACAGCAGGACCCAACGATCACCCGTGAAGTACGAAATAGATTGCCATACCTGGCTACAAGTAAAAGGTCCGCTTAACATCCTACTCAAAAAGTACCAGAAAAGCAGGAGCTAAATTTAGCAAAGAAATCTCATTCATTACGTTGAAGCTCATTGCCGTCCATCCGAAACTCCAAACAGAACGAAGCACAGGCAAAAAACCGACACTCAACCAAACAATTCTCAAAAACTCTCGAAAGTGAAGCTAAAGCATCCAAAACAAAATCGTCAAACTAGAACTCGGCGCGACGACTTCACCAAAAAACAAGTCAAATCCACATACACAAAGAGAAAACAGGGTCTCAGATCGAAGAATTCTCGAAAACCTGCCGGAATCCTTAGAAATTCAGAGAGAAAGAGGAGGCGCGGATTCACGAGATCACGACCCGATCAGAGCCCAAAATTTCCTCCGAAACAGAGCCGCCGGTGCGCTTCCCGAGAACTACGTAGAAAGTACAGCAGCTGACGAGGATCTACCGAGAATTAGGGTTTAATGGAGGGAACACTGATGAAAATTGTACACACAGCGAGCCACCAGAGAGAGAGAGAGAGGTGGAACAGAGGAGTCGTCGTCTCTCACGGTGCAGAGAAAGCGAAAACCTTTAATGTCCTTCGCTTTCGTTTAAAAAAACCAACGGCGTGGATCGCCGTTCGATCATTTAACGCGGCATCGCTTTACCCGCGACCCCGCCAGAACGGAAAACACAAGTACGAAATTGCCCCAACAACTTTATCCTAATACCTCTACTGCCCTCTTGTCGTTGAACACGTAATCAATCAAACTTCACTCATAAATCGCCGGTCAGTGAGCGCAACTTCATACTTAAAACTCATTTTAGAGTAACACACAAGGAAAGCTGATTTACCTTAAAACGTCTGCCTGTATCGTGATACTCGCATCAACTCTTATATTTTTAAGAATTTGCCGAAACACTCTTGCCTGATGCAAAAATTAGGTTAACAGTCCTAAAACTAATTAACAAAACAAAACCTATTTTGGTGCTTAAAAACTAAGTTCCTAACGCACTTCTGTGGCCCTAAATGGGCTGCAAAAAAAAAAAATTCTAAACACGGTAGTTTTTCTTTTTTCGATGAAAGTAGTTTTCGATAATTGGGAGCTATAACTTGGCTAATAAATAGCGAATCCAGCTTCATTCTCACATTGAACGGCGTTTAGATTATGATATGAGGTTGCACTGAAGTATGTACAGACTCTGTTACGGATTTGAACCGACCGATTGATTTTTACCGATCAGAGTGAAGATGATGTCGACGTAAGAGCATAAAGTGGTACTTGTTTGCGGTTCCCCATATGGGTTGGTATCCAAATGAAATTCAAATCCTAGCCGGAGACAGGTACATTTGTTCATATGGGTGGTATCTATTTCGGTACTAAAATAAATATCCGACCCATCTGAACCGTCTGCCTTGAAGTTGGGCTCTATGGGTTCATCGCTTTTATATATTTGCGTTGAATGTTTCTTGGATTCTCCACATCTGTCCTTTTAAGTGGAGGGCACGTATTAAACAAACGCACGAGTTGGTGTTTATGTTTCTACTTCCTCCTCTTCAGAAGAATCAGAATTTAGTGGCTGACCTCACATTTAATTTTTTATAGCAAAAAAAAAAGTATATATAAGAAAAGTGCCTTATTATCAAATATTGCATTTTACCCCCACGACTTTTATTCCATAATTTAGTCCCTTTTTTTGGGTCATGTCACTTTTTCTTTCCTCAAAAATTAAGAAAATAAACAGATTTTGGTAGTGCACATAACATCAAAATAAGCGCCCAACTATAATTTTAGTTGTAGACAAGGTGGTTTTGGAATTGTTTCTAAAAGAATCTCCAGTTTTTGGTAAACAAGAAAACAGGTCAAATCGAGGCTGCCAGCAGTAAATCCACCCACTTTTTTGCTCAACGTCCATATTAGATATTATCACAAACTAATTTGGATCACCGGGTATGGATTATGAAATGGGTTTATTGGAGCATAACGAACCCTAGAAGCCTGGTCTCATCGGATGTAGATTTGGTACAACTAAGAATCCAAACCAACGTGACAGCTTTGCAGTTGTTGGTCTACAACCCCGAGACCGACGGTTTGAGATGTGTAAGACTTGAAGGTTTATCGGGTCAGGGCTTGTAATAAACTGTCCTCTATCAGACAAGAGGTCCAGAGAAGACTTGTAGGCCCTTTAGGCACATCTGGCTGCCGACCAGACCCGACCCGATCCGACCTCCCTCTTGAGCTGGTGGTAGAGCTCTTCTCAAAATGTGGACCACCCCGGTATCTCATATCTGACCCGAGACAAGAATAGTCAAAATCGAATTGGTTAGAATCTGGACCACTTACCCAAACCCGGCGATTGATCATTTCATGAAATTTGGGTCAGCAAGCAACAACGGTACACTTACTCGGACCCGGACAAACCCTGCCTTGAACTGGACTAACTTTCAATTTCGACTGCATAATACAGTGGTTGATCCAATTCATTTTCAGATCCAATGGAGGATCCAGTTGTTTAGCACCTGAGCTCAAGCAGCAGTTTGAACTTTGAACTGCACTTGTATTGATTCGGCGAGTCGAACTTACCCAGTTCGAGTCCGAAAATCAACTATCACCTCCACCGGATTCGATACAGGGAAAGTCCACATCAAGGAGGGTCCAATTCCGACGTTGATCCATATCCATATCCAGGAGTCGACGTCATTGGAAGAGGTCCAGGATGAAGAGAATAAAGCGTGTGAATATTTTTAATGGTGTAGAGGGGCCCCCCATCTTTATTCTACAACCTAAAGTGAATATGCCCTTTTGGGCCACCTTTCAATGCCAAATCTGTTTCAGGAAGAGATTCGAAATCCCCATCGTCCATTTTGAGTCTCTCAAAATTCTAACAGAAAAAAATGGCTTGCAATTCATGAAGATGGAAATGATATAGAATTTTATTTTGAAGTAATGGATTTAAATTTTATTAACATATGAAAATAATAAAAAGGGGTTACTTATTCGATAATCTGCAATTTGCTATACTTAATGAATTCTAGATTCCCACATTTAGTGGATTAATGTAAACCACTAACATGGCGTATTTCCTTTTCAGGACACGATGTGCTCAATACACAATATTTATATCAGCAAAGTTTCTAGTGCTTCAAATAACTTTTATAAATTTAATCACTTGGAATTTCCTTCTGTAACTATGGTTAGCAAATCCTCAACACATTATTCTTTCATTTGTTAATTCTTCCATCTTTAATGGAGCAGGGGTGATCCCTCAGCCGATTTCTTTCAGCAGAAGAAGAAAAAAGAAAAGAAGAGTAGCGATATCTTACCAAGGATATACAACTTGTCGTTCGTGGTTTATAATTTTTGTCTGAAACAGATAAAGCTTGAAGAGGCATGCCCTACAAGTCTTGCAAGTCATTGTCACACTTGCTTGAATATCAAACCCGTAGTAACCACCAAGAGAAATTGATGTGGCGGATCAATAATTGAGGGGAAAAGGGTTTTCTTTATCAGCATAGTAGATGCAATATCTTTCGATTCGAAAACCACAAGATACTGTCCCCGGTTCATGTGATTGTGGCTTCGCTTACAATCCTGATCTCCAGAGGCAAGGACGCATTATTGATTAATGACGTCTATTGGTGGACCTAAGTATGTCTTTTATATTTATAGGCATATACATATAAAATGTTAGCAAAGTAGAGAAAAATAGAGTCTTGAATGTTTATGAACTCAAATATTGTTCATCATTTTAACTTTTCCCTTGTTGTGACGTCCAATGCCTTGGATAAGTCTAACCAACAAACTGGCTCTTCTATATGACGTTTAACCAACAAAGTTCAGGAGACAATCACCTGCAGGTCTGTGTCTGTGTGCAACCAATAGCAATGGATGGAGTGACCATGGAAACAATAGCTGAGACATTTAATTACTATATCTTCAGCATGCTTCTCTCTTTTCTGACGACCGAAAATCCTGGTTATTCAAGATTCGTTCAACCAATCTGTGTGCCTATGCAGCATCTCGGGACCATAAATCCAAGACTTCAACTTGGTGTTTTATATATAGAAGTTGTTTTTTTCCAAAATTAAAAATGAAAATGTGAACGTCTACGATACATTCATACATATAGACCAGATTATATGTGTATTATTATTGTTGTTATTATTCATCACCTTTCCTGTAATTATGGAAATTCTGGATCCTGAATATGCCAAAATATCGATCAATCACATGAGGATTGGTGCCTTCTTTGAAGAAGCTGGAAATCCAGACGCATATTGAGGCCATCCAAGTAAGAAAGTTTCTTCTTGGTTTTTATGTTAAGAACAGGGAAGATTTCCCTTATTTGTCCAGGAAATCGCTGTTCAAGTTTGAGTAGTCTGTCTGTTGCGTATATTGAGGGCAACCTCGTTCCCTTAGACATTCAAACTCGTACACCTGCTTGTTGAACTTATTAGACATTATAATGGCTGTTCTTTACGCTACCAAGACGGAAGTATAGATACGACCAAAGGTGTTCATGAACGCCTAGAAATTAAGCGCAGTATGAAGTGGTCAACTGAGCCGACCGAGCCCGCCGCCGAGAGGTTTGGTGCGAGACGGCAGAGATCTATATCAGGGGTTGGCATAGAATTTTATTAAACTTCTTCAACAAATTTAATTAAGCATCTTCAAAAATTTATTAAACATCTTCAAAAATTAAACAACAGTAAGAATTTTGAGAATTATATAGTGGCCACCCATATAATGGAGCTTAAGAAAAATGAATATTATCCCAAATACTACATATATACAGGGCGGAGTCAAAGGACTGGCAAGGGCCATGGCCTCACTTCAAACATGTATTTTTAAAAGACTTTCACTTAACCTGTACAAAAATTTTGAAAAAATTATTTTGCCCTTGTTAAAATTTTGAATTCGGTCTCCCTAATAAAAAAATTCCTAGCTCTACCAAAAAATATATAAAATGTAAGTTTGAACTCTGACACTCATCTTCTTGGCTGATGAAATGATTCAGCAAGTTGTTTTGGAACTTGCTCGCATTTCTGCAATTTCAGCATGGATTAACTGGATGTAAGTTATCTCTACACTTGGATTTTCTACAATTGCGACTAACAATATAAACAAGGGTGACATAGTGGCATATTATTCATATTGATTAGATGTTGGTGTTATGGAATTTGGGAATAAAATATGATTAAAATTTCATCAACTGCTTGTAATATGTCAGAAGCACAAGATAGAAGTCACATTTGGTAATTCAACTCGGGGAAGACATTCTTTATTGGAAAAATAATGAGTCATAGTTGGTAGTTGAGATTTGGAATATTTGCCTTTCAGATGCAATACTAAAACCGCAAGTGCATCAATTTTTTAGTAACGGAACCACAGCATTTCAACCGACTCACTT
This sequence comes from Nymphaea thermarum, assembly GCA_011799765.1. Taxonomy (NCBI): domain Eukaryota; kingdom Viridiplantae; phylum Streptophyta; class Magnoliopsida; order Nymphaeales; family Nymphaeaceae; genus Nymphaea; species Nymphaea thermarum. The sequence goes on along the minus strand of JAANDH010000790.1, from coordinate 89,454 downwards.
TTGCTCAAGTTGCTATTGGTAGGTCACAAACAGGTGGGATAAAGTGAGCGCGTACCTGACCCATAATGAGCCTGGGTCAAGCTGAGTAGTTGCAACCAAAATGTTAGAGACCCTTCTTTCTTGACCACCTCGCCTTGTAAAAAAAAAAGTGGGCTCCATCGGCTTCAATAGTGTTTAGATAAGTCAGGTAGAGCTCAGGGCCGCAAACTAAACCCGAGCCAAGCTATGTGAGTCCTTTTGTATGGGACTTAATTTCTTCAAGGTTCGTTCGTTTGTATAAAATTGAGTTAAGCTTAGTTTGCACGCGAGCTCAGTTTGAGTTGATCCAGCTTTGGTTTCCTATTGAAGTATTTACACTAGAAAAGAGAACTTGTCCGGCTTATATGCCAATCAAATCCAATATTCATGTTCTGACTTTGAGCAAAATTAGAGTCTCTATAACTTGAAAAGTGTGTTATTCTAATGGCATATCGGTTTAAACCACGGTTGGCAAACTTGTGACTCAGACTCGGACCGACAGATGATTGAATCATTGGATCAGCGAGTTGACTCGTCGACTCGGTCGAGTATTCAAATAACCATAATGTATTTTTACTGCAGCTGAATCAGGAAATTTCAGGAGAGTCAGGGCATGCCAGGAGCAAGTCGGGTCGAATCAAGGGCGAGTCAAGTTCTACCTTGCTAAAACCTTGACTTGTGGCCGGATTTGTAGGCGATCCGAGTCAGCTTGGTGAGTTTGCAAACCATGGTTGAAACCACGACCGTTTCAACTCAATAACCGGCTCGGAACAACTACGGGATAGATCTATTTATAGCAGTAAAGCATGTCAGAATGGGTCTGTCTGTTCTGCCTGTTGTTCATAGATCAGGGATGAATTGAAACAACCAAACATCACCATGATAGCAGCATTGAGATAATCCAACTCACCTTAGAAGAGTAAAAGCTCAACTTTTGGTTGAGTTTATTGCATTTTTATATTGATCTTAGTTTGTTCAAGCTCGGCCTGTTTGTATGTATACATAATTGAATCGAGGAGAAGAATATTAAATGACCTGTTCTAATATTTGATGGTGCTAGGCTGTTAGGTCGTACATCCCTTTCAGAACCTTGAACGCTTAATGAAGGACAACCCTAGCGATGGTCATAAATGTCGAACAAGGAGTCGCTGTGATTTAAATGACCCGATCCAGCTACCTAGCTGTGGGAGCAAGGCACTTAATTACATGCCGGTGTCAAATAGGGCAATTTTTTCTATTCAGATCCAGCAATTTTGCCATAACTATAAGGATCAGTCTCGTGTTTCTGGATTTTCTAATATGGATACACTTTTCCTGAAATTGCTGAAAAACTGTCAACAAGAGAAGTAAATGGGATTGGATATATCTCGTTGTCAATATCTTTTCATTAAGAATTGGTAAAGCAATCTAGAATCCAAGTACTGATTGAATCCAAATCTGGTATGCACTTTCATAATATGAATCCAAATTTGACCAGATAAAGATCTGATCTAATTGCAAATAAATGACGGACATTCTGGGATTTGAATTTGAATTTTGTTTTGAGCAAGAGTCAGATTCTGACTGCATATTTGGAATCCTATAAAGTCCAATATTTGAGTAAAGTTTGGATTCAACCCGGATTCAAACCGTTCGAGCTCAAGTATACAGCTTTGCAAACAAATATACTTCAGCCAAGGCTGTGTATAGCAGAAGTTGTTTACTAAAAGGGCGACTGGAATTAAGAACTTTAATTAAGATTAACTCGTTTAGTGTCACATAATTAACACCACTGAAACGAAAAAGCAGCCTCATCAATCTAGTGATGCTTCTTAAAAGATCTTATCTTAGAACCCATGCAGTACCAAAATTAGTCACAGTATATCTAAATATCATCTATAGCAACAACTGCAGTACTGATCGTATTGCTACTAAACATTGCGACATTTTAAATAATTGCCACCATTTTAGATGGATATGTCTTCATTTTGGTATATATCTTCTCAAGATCACCTGAGTGCTATATGTAGGCAGCATTTGATGTCGACAATACTATTTAAACCAAAGTTATCGATACATCGAGACATGAGCTTTGTTACTTATAGTATTGCCTGAAATGCTATGTTTTGGTATTTTTCCTTTTCACCTATACTTTCTTCTTTCAAGTCCTTCACTGCAAGCAGTTTTCTGCTATAAAAGTTACCTAAGAGTATGCCTATAAAGCTTACGTTTTAGGACATGTTTTACAGTTTGTTAATTGGGAATTATTGAAAATCTAGATGAGAGAGTAGCGACGGTGCACAGACTCCATGGACTCTTTTTGTAGAAGGGAACTTGCAGTTGCAGGGTTTGAAAGACTTGATGAGAAGCCGCAACTTATTCTACCACATTTTTTCCCTCATAAGCAAAGCTGTGATGTTTCATAGTGATTGCTCTCTAAATCTGTTGATCACAAGATATATTGTGTGTTAATTATAAAATATTGATTTAGTTTGTTCTTAATCTGAGCAAGTGAGCAGTGTATAAGAGCTTAAATAGAACTAGCACTACTTCGCTAAAATGCTGGGGAGTCGTGAGATCTCGATTCAAACCTTCAACAAGAACATCAGCAATGAGATTGACCCCATGACAATGTTCAAGGTTAAGATTATATCACCCCGTAAGAACACAAATTCATCTGCTCATTTTAGCACTGAAAGATGAATTAGGTTATTCTATGGAGACGGAACGAGAGGAGGTGTGACGGCATACATGTTCAATGCAGTGCAGAGATGAAGCGAGTACGCGAGTATTATAATCTCAACTGCTGCAACCCGCTGTGCCCGTAAAGGGTTGAGAGTTTCTCCTCTAACGAAACATTTGAAAAAAATTGATGCGTCTAAGACAAACCAGTAAGTTGTATAGCGAAAACAAAATCTCAGTTCTGTTTCTTCTGTATAACTGAAGGTTGAACGATGAACAAATGGTTTGGGAGAATGGCTCATGAACTTGTTCAATTTTCAGTTGAACAGAACTGAGATTTACTTTTCCCTACACAACTTAATTGTCTGTTTTAGATGCTTCAATGTTCAAATCAAATGCTTTGTTGACGAAAGGCCCATCCTTCGGTTTCAGTAGAATGACCTTCACCTTTCAGTGCCTAGAAGGCGCAGGTTGATGGTTATGTCACGCACAGAATGAGCCTGTAATGACCAAAATACTCTTAACAAAATAAAAAAAATAGACATTTTTAAAAAGATAAAAGGGAAATTTATGAAAATATTAAAAGTCTAAAAGATCTATATCTTTATAACAGAATTCTAAAATACTCTAACCTCCCCTAGTTTTTTTTTCTTGTGTATTTGTTGTGTGGTGGATACTTCTGTGCACGCAACTCGATCCAGACGCAGGTGTGTTTGTGTAAGGGCGACAAGATTCGTGAGTTGGTGCGAGATGGACGCGCTAACGATTGGCCTGTGAGATGAGATCCATCTTCTGCTTTCGTTTGGTTTTGTTGGAAAGTTCATAACGAGATATGCGCCTGAATAATGAACGTATCTTGTCCTCTTTCGAACCAAAGGTCTCACATACATCACAACAGTTCAAACTTGAGAAAAAAGAGAAAAGCAGCAGCCAATACATAAATGTTCTTCTGATCGACTATGGAGCTTGAAAATCAACATGCATGGTCTTGTAAGTGACATGAATATGGAGCTTGTTGCCTGTACTTGGGTGCGTTGGACATGCCTCTTTCAAGGGAACTTATTGTTTCCTTCCGATCGAGTTTGGTTTCTCTCTTCAGTTTCTACAGACAGAACAGATCTGAGTCTCTGACTTCATCATTGCAGCGACAAAAGTAGTACTTAAGGCTCCATGAATGAGTATGACCCATTGTGCCCGATCACTTCATTTTGTCTGGGTCGCAGCTGCTGAGAGCATGAACCTAACTTGGTCTGACTTTGGGCGGGACAAGTTTCCATCGCCATCGGGGTCGTCGCCCGTGATTTATTCAGTGAAGAAGTAGACTCAAAGGGAAGACCTTGAAGTTGAAAGCGGTCAAGTCTTTTCTCTCAAATACTAAGTAATATGATGCTCGTTTTAGTAACAACGTGTCAAAGTGCTGTTTTCATTATAATTAAGAGCAACTGGGACGGAACAAATAAAAAAATCAATCTGTGGACACTGGGGAAGGGGGTTTTTTAATTCTAATTCCGCCCATGTTTCTTCCTTTTTATTTTGTAAATTTTAAATTTTAATCAGAAGGAACGACCTCGGATTGAGAGATTTATTGTCTACTTGCTTTCAAAATGTAAAACCCCAGAGCCATTTTCGAACTTGCTAGTCCAAACATGTGTTGGCTTAGGTAAGGGATGAAAGCTTTTGATATTTGAACTAGTAATTGGTTGCATTTAGGAATATCAATAGGTCGGATTTTGATCGGATATATCTTTAATCATATCTGCTTTTTCAAATATTCATGTATTTAGATTTGAATTCGGATTTGAATTCGAATAAAGAAAAGTCATATGTCGTTTACTAAATCTGAATTCGATCTGATTTCTTAATTGGATATTATTTTTTTTCATATTTGATTTTTTCAGATCAGTTTGGCCAGATATCCGATTCAAATAGGATATATTGACATCCTTAATTGCATCTAACTAATAACTGGAGCAACTTTATATATATATATATATATCACCAATCTCTTACATACATGGGTCACCAATTTTTATATGTGTATGTATTTGAAGCCTGCAAATCATAAAACAAGAGAACACGCAGGTTAGAAGGCGTTGTTCACGTCTTCAGCCGGCTTAGACAACACCGAGAAATCAGGGGGAGATGAATGAAAACGTAGTATTGTCCGATTATCGAGCAAAAGACAAGAGAAAAATGTGAAAAATATTCTAGTCGCTTTCCTCAATGTATTTGCTTGGATCTCGCTCCCTCAGACTTTGCTACAAATTCAACCGCGTTCTGGCAAACTCTGCTCGTTCTCATTCGGAAAGTCAAACCGACACATTCTCCTTCTCATGTCACCTCTTTTGTTGACATCTCTAAGCCCATCCCACGCTTCTGCCCCATCTCACAGAACCGCTTGACCGTGTTTACTTTGACTTTAAGGCAGATCAATCTCTCCCTATCTCTCTTTCTCTCTCATACATTATATATATATATGGTTTTCAAAATATACAAATTGCATAAATATGAAAATATTTTATTTATAAAGTGCTACATGTTACACGGATACGGGTAAGGGGACACGATATTTTCAAAATTTTAGGATCCGCGGACACAGTGAATATGATCCTTAACCGTCCAATCTTCAAACCAAAACATCCCCAAACCGGCAAGAAATACCCAATCTAAAAAAATCTCAAATGAAATATGAAACCCTAACTTCTAATGTCAAAAAAGAATAGATAAAACACTTACCTGTCTGTCGCCGGCTGCCGCCGGACGCCACCGGATGTCGCCGTCGATCTCCGGAGGTCGTCGCCCGCCATTGCCGAAATGTGCTGCCGCGGAAGTCATTGAGGTAAAAAGAAGGTCAACTGTCGAGGGTAAAGCGTAAAGAGAAAACGAGGGTTTAAAAGAAAATCGGGTTGGTTTGGATCGGGTCTGACCCAAACCCGATCCAAGACGTATCCTGCGGTGTCCCCGTGTTGGCGCCGGTACGTGAGCTAAACTGCCGTATCAGTGTGACATCCTACATGTAACGAAAGCGCTTGTATTAATTCAAACATATTGTTTTTAAAGGAACTCGAATTTCGCCGCGCATGGCGCCAAACACAGGTGACCAGCACGAGCATGGGCCCAGTTGGGCTTGCTAAGCAACAGAGTGGTCTGGCTTGTTCTCCGGCCTCCAAACCAATGAGAAACAACTTTGCAAAAGTCTTCGGCTGCCCTGCCATGCACTTGCCAATATTTGTCTGCACATATTCTTGAGATACCTAAATCTTGTATTCATTGATTAACTTATGAGATTGGAGGGCGACGTATGCATGAACGAATGACTAACAAGTTGTATAATGATTTAATTATACAACTTGCTATTAAGCACCCACTAACAAACAAACGAATGACTGCAATAATGGGTTCATCTTTTCTAACTTTATTCAAGAGTCGTCGTTTCACAGTGAAACACGTTTGGACTTTGGAGTTTAAAAACTGTGGACAGAAAACGAACCGCAAATAGATTTCAGCCTCCCAGCTGCAAATACAAGTCCAGCCAAAATCAAATCTAAGTGAAAAGCATAAGCTGCCTAGCTATAGCAAATCCGACTCATTCGTAGCAAAAACAATAAGCGGCTGTGCCCATTCCTACCCAAGTTCCCTAGTTAGTATAAAACTAAACCCTCGTCAACTCAGTCAACTCGATAGAACCCAAGAGACGGTGGCCCAGACTGGATTCTTTACTCTTGGACCTCCCATTTCCACGTGAGCTTGCCGACATGGGGTGTTGTAATTGTGAAGGTTTTTGAAAAGTGATGGTTGTTCGCAGACTAGACAGAAACAGTGAAAGAGATTCTCCACTTGTGTGAATAAATTCATATTCATATTCAAATTATTTTGTATAATGTCAAGAAAGCACCTAGTTTTTTTAGTATAAGTCGTTACTTAGTGGATGCCAAATTATGTTGAAGTTATTAATTACAATTCACTTGGGTAATCTCAGATACTTGATTAAGCAGAATTCCTTAACAATAACAATACTTTCCAGTTACTTGGCTTTAAAACGTTGTCTCGAAAAAGATTAGGAGCGTGCATGTCTCGAATTGTTAGATGCTTTCCTTATATCTTTTACATTTATTGTTATTATTCAATTGCAAAGATGCGAACCATATCACCACCAAAAGCTCGCAACTTTTGCATGTTAGTGCAGCTTTTATGAACTGATGCCTCTTTGCGCACCGAAGAGATTAGCATCGTCGGGAGATTAGCATAGCGATGACAGCGGATCCAATAAAACCGTGGGCAACGAAATACCTGGAAACTAATGAAGTCTCCAGTCTCTGCTTGCGTGTGCACATGGGATTACCCTGCCGAAAGAACATTGCAGTTTTCGTTCGTCAAAAGACTGAGAAGTGAGAACTTTCAAAATCCGTGTTCCGCAGCAGAGATTAATTAAGACCCATCTTCCTCTGTAACTGTAAGCACTATTTTATTTTTCTCCATTAAAGGGTGATTTCGGAAACTAAGCCCCGTCTCCAACCTTAGGGCATTAAATATTTCCAACAACCTGACTTCTTGTCCACCTGATACCCATGTTAGTGTTATATAGGGGCTGGCCCATGAAGGCCGTAAGAGAAACGAGAAATTGCGCTTGTTCCCTTTATCATTTATGAAAGATCGAGACAATGCCTCTGATTAACAGAGTGAGTTGTGTGCGCCGCTAGTCAAAAGAAAAGAAAAAAAAAAAACAAATCAGATTTAGAGTCTATAAGGAACAATATTGGCAGTATCTTCAAAATCTTGTGGAATTTATTGTGAATATATGATGTTAAAAAAAAAAAAGTTGAATTGTCAAACGAGAGCAGCCACAATGAGAAAAATATTGCAATTGTATGACGAACATAACGTGATGACTGATGATTAAGAAAGAACCATTTGCTTAGTTTTTGTGTACATTCTGCATATATATGTAAATATATACATACATAGTATTTGTCATATGATCTTCTTATGAAACATAAAATGTAAAAATACTTTTCTGTTGTTTGATAAAGGTAAGGATGGTGGTCCACTTGATCTTCCGGTTGGGTTTTGGCATGTGGAGAAGAGATATAATTTGCATGCACATGCAAAGTTGTCGAGCCGTCTAAATTTCGATTACTAATTGGATACTTACTTGCTTTAAATGATCTAACTCCATCTGTTTCAGATAAAACGTGTCCGTATTAAAGGACCCTTTTGTCAGCTGCGCTCTTATCCACGTGGACCCAAGGTTTTTCTTTTTTTGGCTCGTGGCCACCGTCCACTCACCGGACTCTTCCACGACACGAAACAACGCGTAAAGAATGAGCGGTCCAGATCCGTTCCCATCCAGCAAGTCGGAACGAATCGGAGCCGTCTCTGTCCCCTCGAGATCGCAGAGGTCAAAGCCCAAGTCAAACACGGCGCGTCAAATTAGAAAACTCTTTTGCCCAAATTCGTCACGCTGCCTTCATCGTGGACTCCCGACTTATCCCGCGGGAGTCGGACCAAAAAGTATCTCGTTCTTGTTTTATCCGTGTTTATCCAGAAAAGAATGGGAACTTCAAGACATGTCACTGCTCCTGCCCATATCATGCAAACGAACTCATTCTGATAAAAGGAAGCGATGGTGCAAATTCAAAGAGGAAAATAATGGTTATCTATCTCTTAACAAATTGAAGATTTTGCAAGTTCCCGATTTTAACATGTCATTATAGAATACATACATCCTTAACTTATCTATCTCTTCATTTTTCTCTTCATTACATGTGATTTAAGTCTCCAAGACTTTATATGTAGCCTAGTTGGTTAATCTGAGCTGCTGAAAATCGGATGGTCAGTTCGATTATGAACGTCAATATATCCAATTTGATCGGATTCATATTTATATTTAGATTAGATTTATTTTTCAATATATCCAATACTCTTATATTTGTAAAACCGACCAAATTTTTGGTGAAAACTTTTGATTCGGATTCGGATATAGATTTAAAAAATAGATTTAGATTTGATTCAGATTGTCAAATAAGATTTTGGATTCAAAGTCAAATAGGATTTGTTTTCTTTAGTCCCATTTGAATTTGAATTCAAAATCGAATATGTGAATATCTGAAAAATGATGTAAATATGATTAAAGGGTGTGTGAGAATCAAATTTGATATAATGATGTTCTTAAAATGATTCTCGTAAGCCCTACTTTGCATATATCCAATCATGAACCATTGATGTAATAGGAAAAACATTGGAGAGCGGCTTGACATCTTCTCATTAAATGTGATGTAATGAAAGTGATATTATATTTGGTCAAATTTCTACGTTCAACTCATTTTTAAAATACAAATTAAAATAGAAGTATGCGTGTCAGAAGGCAACTATTGTGCTCATTCTTGGTTTTCTTGCACGTGGATATTGCCATTCAAACGGACTTCTGCTAGCCGTGCTTCAGCTGTTGATGGGATGAAATTAAAGGCTTTGACAATTTTAAACGGATCTCAAACCTTAAGTCAAATTCGGTATCCTGGTCCAAACATCGTAGGGCTTTTAATTTGAGCTCTAGTCTCGCTCGGCGACTATACCAAACACGATCCCAATCTGGAAATGGATCAGATCCAATGCTGAGTATGATCAATCGATGCATCGCCCTCCAGTTATGATTCTGGTTAGTCTAATTTTTCTGGATATCCAGACCCACCAAGCTAGTTGGGTTGTGAGCTAATCCTTTTATTTTGATCCGACATTGTCAAAACCGAATTGGACATTCGAATTCAAATAGACTTGTTTGGGAAATAAATGTTTCATAAATAAAGTGGATTTAGATCTGATCAAATGTAAATATCGGGTTGGGAGAGGTAGATTTGTTTCAGATTCGAAACGGACCGGATTACGCCCGTCTCCGGGTCTGCGGCCCCATCTCTCCACCGACCTCTCGCAGTCCAGGTCAGGTCGGATCTGGGGAAATCCGATACGGTTCGAACTAGCTGAATTGATTCGTATCGTGTAGTGAGAATCCTGGCGCGCGTGTAGTTTGGCGGGCGCCGTCATTCTTCTCCCCGCTTGGACCGTACCGTCAAATGACGCGGTCTGACTCATCCCTCTCTGTCCCATGTCGACGTCTCTCTACAGGGACGCCGTTAGTGTGCCCCGTCCACGTCGGTCTCTATATAAGCAAGCCCAGTTCCCTCTTCCATGCCTTCGATTCTTCCCGAAGAAGAAAAGAGAAATTAAGAAAAAGGCACACAGAAAAGGGGAGGGAAGAGAAACACCGAAAAGGAGAAAGGAAACTGGACAAAAGAGATGTGCTAAGAAGAGGAAGAACAGGGAGGAGAAGAGGGAGTCGGCAATTTCAGGTGGGAAACGTCCAAGCCGTCTTTTGAATTGTGATTTGACGTTCATCAGTTTCAAGTTTTTGGTGGATTTTTTTTTGTACATTTTCTTTGATTTCATGCCGCTCTCTCTCTCTCTCTCTCTTTCTCTTGCTCGCTCGCTTTTTTATGTAAGTTTTCTGGGTGTTCTTCTTCTCTCTGTTCTCCCTCTTGTTGCCTGCTTTCGATGTGAGGGAAGATGGTTGGTAGTTAGACCTCCTCTTCAGAGCTCAGGTCTCTTCATTTCTTAACGAAGAGGAATAGTTTCTACTTTTTTTTCTCTTTCTTCTCTTGTGGTGCTTGTTTGAAAATCGGGGTTCTTACAGATGTTGGTTTCTTTTCTTTCGTAAAAGGGCTGCTCTTTTTTCTTCTTTTTTTTTTTGGAGGGCCGGAGTTCAGGACTCTGCATTTCACAGCATATTGGTAGCAGTGGGCTCCTTCATTTTTCTTCATTTGCCTTTAGTTACATTTTCCAGTTTTTGTCGTTCTTATGGTCTGAAAATTTAGAGGCCTTTCTCCTTTTCTTTTGATTCCCTGACGTTGCGCTATTGCGATTATTCTCTAGGTTTGTCTGATCAATTTAACAGATGCCCTTGGGATAATTGTTGCTTCTTTTCCTTTTACGAGTCCTTTACTCCTTTATTCTTTCTTTTACTATTTTATTATTCAGCTGTTCCTTTATTAAAGAGATGACTAGATGCTCTTGGAATCAAATGGGGTAGTAATAAACAATAGCAGCAAGAAGGACAGTAATTATAGTATTAAATTAACCATAATCATAGAAATAATAATCGTCGCCGTAGTTCTTATTCTCGTCATCTTTTTGTTGAAGACTCTAGATGAAGGTTTTGTATTATGCATCATTCTTTTTTTTTTCCATCTTTTTCCCTTTGATCTCTTCGCCGTAGTGGTTTTTTTGCAGCTTGCGGAATCCCAACGTTCGATCTCCTCTTCTTTGATTCTTATTTTGCAACGTGTGTGATGGCTCTGTTATCGTTTTTTTGGGGTCGTTCCGGTGCGAACTCTATTGTCATAAATGTTGTTTTTGCTGTTGCTGTTAGTAACTCTGTTCATTTATGTAGTTGATATAATGGAGTGAATCAGGAATTAAATAGTCGCGTCATAATTGGCCGCCACTGCTACCATGAGTCAACTGTCACAAGTGGCCGCCATCACTGCCACCTTCAGCATCATGATATTATTGTTATGATGAGTATTATGATTTTTATTATTACCCTCGTACACGCAGAGTTTTGCTGCTTCATCGCCTCCCTGTGCATAAGGATCTTTGTAACTAGAGCTTCTGATGCTCATTTTTTAGCTCTTGATTTAATTGTTTCATTCCAGTGGTCACCATTAGATACCCTTTTAGAAGTATAGCCGTGCAAATTATGTGTTCTGTTTTCTTAAAGGCATTCCAGAGTCAGCTTAGCGTATGGTAGATGAAACTGGTTCTACCTAGTCTCAGTCGTGAATTCCAGCAGCTTTGTTGGATTTAACTAGGTTGTCCCTGGTGGTGCATCGGAAACCTGTTTAAGCTGATGGAAGCGAGACATGATTGCTGATGAAGTTCAAACAGGTTTCTCACATCTTACGATATGTGATCTCACAAGTTACATCTTCACTGACCATAATGAATTGCTCCCATCAGTTTGAACAGGCTTCCTACACGTTGTCATAGATAACCTAATCAAAGTAAATGGCTTGAGCGACTCAGCCAGATGCACTGAGCTGCTTGAATACTAAAAAACAACTGGGATCCTCGTGAATCCTGTCTTTGGCTTCTGTAGTTCCTGACACAAAACAGCATGATCCCCTCAATTGGATTTTTGACATCAACAAGTCGGTCATTTCAGGGGAGGGAAAGGGGAGATAGAGAAAGGGAGTTTCTGTAATTTTTTATAAATTAAATTGTTTTGCGCCTGTCAGAGATATTTTTGAACTGTAGATTCCACATTCATCTTCAGTTTAAGTTTATCCAGTTGCGGTTGCTGTGATCTCTTGCTTGTGTGGAATATGAAAAAATATGTTTTAATGTTGACAATAGGTTTTATGATGATGATGGCAAGGAATGAAATTGAAAGACATGGCTATTATGTTTATATCTTAGGCCTGTTATAGTATCTTCATTTTTAGGGTGACATATCTGAATATTTTGCACATAAGATTGATTGTGGAGATTCTACCTTGAACATCACACATGCATAGATGCTATGAAAAATTTTCTGTTGCACAATGTTGTAAAAACAACTTCATTTCGCAGTTACTGCAATCATAGGATGATATTTCAGAAGACTGATGTTGGTTCAATAAAATTTCATTCTAGATGGGTTTAATTAGGTTCTTTGGGAGTCCTATTAAGTAGAACCAGTGATACAATGTCGGCCATCTTTATGTAAGCACCCTCAGTTTGTATGTTTCACCAAAAAACTAAGCTTCTTCTTGTATGCATTTGCTTTCTTTAAAAACCGCTAGCATGTATTTTACATTGCATCTATTTATGGGTTCCTTGTAGTTTCCCATCTTAATGTGCATCTTTTTTATCTGCAGTAGCTGATATCATAGGCATCAATCCGTTGGCAAGAGACCTGGAGTCCTGAATGACAATTGAACTGAAAACCTTTCGCTGATATTCTGGGGGATATACATTTTCAAATGAGCAATTTTTGTGCATGAATGATCCATGTTTTCTAATTAGCATGGACTCAGATAATCTTTTCAGATACAGTTTGCCTGTTTCTGACACAAGACATGCACTTGCTTCTTCCAGCTCTTCCTCTTTCCCAAAGTGGACGTATGGTTCTTTGAAAGTCAGCTTTGGAAATTCACCTGACTCTCCTCTTTCGTCTCCTTTTGATGGTGACAGCCTTTCTGGTTTGAGCAACAGCCAGGAGCAGTACAGTACCCCTGAGAATTTTTCTGTGATTAGCCCTTCATATAAGTCAGCGTTGGAGATAGATAGTTTTCAGAGATCAACAAATACCCAAAGGAATTTTCAGATCCATTTTGGAGGGAGTTCATTCTCGCGTGATGCTGGACCAGGTTATGGTTTAAGCATGAGGGACAAGCTCCAGCAACTAGAGACTGCTCTGATGGGTCCCGATCGTGAAGAAGTGGATGATCAAAGTGGTGTTCCTGATGCAAACAAGGGCCCAGAGAGTTCAAAGCGAACAAGGGAGTGGAGTGGAAAGTTAGCATATAGCTTACCGAAGGTTGAGCAAGATGTATGCACTGGTAATAAGTGCAGGAGAACAGATCAAATGACCCAGCAGCTAAATGCATTACAAAATGTGTATTTGCAGGAAGCCCCACAGGGAAATGTGAAACAACTGTTAATGCAATGTGCAGATGCTCTCTGGCAGAACAATGAAGTTCAGTTTGACAGGCTGATAGCAAAGGCGAGAACTGCTGTTTCTATCAGTGGGGACCCAATTCAGCGGTTGGGTGCTTACATGATAGAGGGTTTAGTTGCTCGGAAAGAGGCTTCTGGTTCCAACATTTACAGAGCGTTAAGATGTAAAGAGCCAGAGAGCAAAGACCTACTGTCATACATGCATATCCTTTACGAAATATGCCCCTACCTCAAGTTGGGATACATGGCTGCCAATGGTGCCATAGCTGAAGCATTCAGAGATGAGGACCGAGTTCATATAATCGATTTCCAGATTGCACAAGGAACCCAATGGATCACCCTTTTACAGGCACTAGCTGCAAGACCGTCTGGTCCACCACATGTTAGGATAACTGGGATTGATGACCCTATGTCAAAGTATGCACGTGGTGAAGGTCTGGAAGCCGTGGGAAGGAGACTTGCAGCTATTTCAGAGAAGTTCAAGATTCCTGTCGTCTTCCACCCAGTGCCTGAGTTCAGCTCAGATATTAGGCCCGAAATGCTGAATATCCAGCCAGGCGAAGCACTTGCTGTCAACTTCACTTTCCAGCTTCATCACACGCCTGATGAGAGTGTGGATGTGAACAACCCCCGTGATGGGCTATTGAGAATGGTCAAATCTCTGTCCCCCAAGGTGACAACTCTTGTTGAACAGGAGTCAAATACCAACACTGCCCCATTCTTTGCAAGGTTCATGGAGACTCTGGATTACTATTCTGCTATGTTTGAGTCGATTGATGTAACAATGCCAAGGAACAACAAAGACAGAATTCATGTCGAGCAGCACTGCTTAGCGCGCGACATTGTTAACATCATAGCATGTGAAGGGAAGGAACGGGTGGAGAGACATGAGCTGCTGGGCAAATGGAGGTCCAGGCTGAGCATGGCTGGATTCAGGCCTCACCCTCTGAGTTCCTACGTAAACTCTGTCATAAGGGCCTTACTTAGGTCCTACTCAGAGCATTACACCCTCTTGGAGAAAGATGAAGCGCTTCTTCTTGGCTGGAAGAGCAGGAATTTGGTTTCTGCATCGGCGTGGTGCTAACAACGCATGCTGAGACATATATCGACTTGTGTATTGTTGTATATCTGATGCAGTGTCGTTTTGTAAAGGACTTGTCACCTGTAATTCTGCTTGCCTTAGGCAATCGACAACGCACAACGATCAGAGATTTTCTGATAAGAATCCCTCCTTTTGATGCATCGTCGTTGTTGCTATAGAGAGCTTTCTTCTTGTATCTTCTCATATGTCCACGACTCCACATGCTTTTCCTCCTTGATCTACTTTTCCTTTCTATGCGTTTGTAGTCCATAAGACATTTCTGCATGATTTCGTTGTCTGAAGTCTTTGATGAAGGTAATGATCTTCTGCACCTGGATTTGAAGATTTGGAACTCTGAGTCAGAGCCAGAGGCTTGTGTGCGCCTTCTCTGATCAAGCCCAGCTGACATTGGTTCCTTGGACGGCATTGGACTCCGCACTCCGGTAGCGTCGTCTTTCCTAGTACTTGGCAGCCCGTGGCTTCCTGACTCAAGGCATACAACTTGATTAATAATTTAGCTATAATAGCTTGATACCTTTGAGCTTTTCCCCCACCTTTGGGGCATAAAACATCCATAAAGCTTGCGCCAGCCGGACCGTATTGCTTGCGTATTTTCTGTAACAGCCGTTGTGCAGGGGTAGCATGCGTGTGCTGGTGGCCAACTCTGAAGTCTTTTTTTGTGTGCATAAAAGAAGTACAAATCCCTTCTGGGGTTGTTTTATCCCTCGGTTGAGGCGATCACTGCCACTGGCGTTGACGCAGGCACCATGTTACCAGCAAGTTCGATGGATATTTTCGTTCATCCGTCATATGCCATTCCGAATAAGGGAAACAAATGGATGGAGAAGCCACGTTGACACAGTTGATGGCAATTGAAGAAACAAGTTTATGTGAGAGAAGAGGAAGAGGAGTGAATATAAGAAAATGGAGCAAATGTATGGAGAAGGTGACATTGGTATGCTGGTGATGGGATTCGAAGCAGCAGGAGTGAAGAGCGAGTACGTAAACGGGAAAACCAATCTTGGAAAGGAACGCGCGGCAGAGAGAGCAAGACGTGCTGCGAGTTCGACAAAGAAGACATGAAACCTATATCGTGCGTCCTCCTAGTTGTCCATGACTTGAGGCAACGTAATGATCCCCGTCGCCATGCCGTCCTCTGTTTCTAGCAAAAAAAAAAAAAAAAGTTGAATTGAGGCATCAAAACTCATCTGCTGATCCCACAATAAATCTGCAATTAGAATGACGTACATGGGGTACTCCATGGCCATCTAGATTCAAGCAGCGGATGACGTACCTGGAGATGGACAACAAAAAAACTGTAATCGCACCACTGTTAAAAGGGAACAAGATGGAAGGGAAAGAACTCATATCTATTTTGGTCTAGTCTTGTCTAACTCATATCTACAAAGAAGAGGTTTCCGTGAATGTTCCAACTACCTTCCATAAACATGCGAATGAAAATAACACTTTGACACGCTATAGCGTTGCTGGCTGTAGCAACAGATCCATAATTTATACGATAGTGGCACTCGTCAGCAACGTTTAAGAACACTACTGTTCCAAGAATGCTATCAGCAGTTGAACTATTTTAAAGCTACTGCAAGGCAACCAGGTGCTTGTCTCATTCATTCATTTTTTTTTCCCTTGATCTGGCTTTTGGGTCGCTGTGTTTAGTGACCAGCTATTTTCCTGCCTGGATGTGTGATGCTTAGCATCCCTCTTTTGCATCGTTCGTATATATCATTTTTTAGGAATAAAGAATGGAAGCTGACCACCCAACAATTCCTTATTGCAAAAGCTACTGCAAGCATAGTGTCTGCCGAAAGAAACTCTCTCTCAAGAAGAGTCTTCATTTCTGTTTTCATTTCAAACTTTACTGTCTTTTCTTGTTTTTCTTCTCGCCTTCTTATTGGTGGTGTTTGTAGGATGATATCCTTATCGGTGGCAGAAGAAACAATTAAAATCCGTATGGGTAGCAGGCAAAACATTAGCCAAATAATAGACCGTTGGTCACCTACATGAGAGCCAAAGGAAACCATTTTGATGTGTTTGTGTGTGCACTCATACTCAAATTTCTCAATGACACCCAAACAGAGGGAAATAAACGTCAGATTTGGCTTTTTCAGATTCTAAGGTTCAACAAACATAATATATTTCTAGATAAGAAACAGACTAGCATTTTGAAAACATAAAAACTTAAAGCACTAAGGGAAAGACGAATCGCTTTTGAAACTAAACAGTGATGTAAATGGATGGCAAGAGCTGGGCTTCAAGTTCCATCATACCCAGCTGGTATGGTCAGCCTCGGAGGCTTGACTGCCTGGCTTGCATCACAAACTGTTCATCCATTCTAGACTTTGATTTCATAGCACGGATTTTGAGGACTCCAACGCAACTTCTGATTTGATTTGGACGTCTCCCATCGTCCTCCTGCCTCCGTGGATTTCAGATCAGTATTTCTCTGTTTGGGTCAGATTTCTTTCAATATGTTTGGATCGGTTTTCGTGTAAAGTCCGGTGCCTAAGACGGTTTTATTCGTGCGGGATTTTCGATCAGCTATGTTTTGAACAGTAGGGCGATCAGTTGGGACCCAAACATTTTAATTACAAGCCAACTAGAGGGAATCATTGTCAACTCCAAGCGGATCCTGACCCTTACATCACTCTTTTGAGATTTAACTCTTGTCCGAATAAGCTTGCGTAGAATTAGGATTGCAAATGGATTAGAACCGGGTCGAAATCAGATTCGATACACTAAAAATAAAATGATGAAAGTTCTAGAGCCCAATGCGGCCCCCTTTACGTCCCTAGGCATAGGCCGAGCTCAGATCATTCTCATGGTGATGGAGCAAAGAAGTGGGGCCTTGACGAGCAGAGGGTCGGAGTTGGCCCGACCGGTTTCAGGCCAACCAGAAACCTAGCCTCGCCACTTGTCCGACCCCATACCAAGAAGCGGGAAACCCGCTTCAAGCGTCATTTCCAATAGAACTTCACGATGAGGAACTGTGGAAACGAAGAATTGCATTTAGAAAGAAAAAAAACGATCTCAAGACATGGAGAAAATATAAATGAATTTAGAAAGCTTCATGATCCTGATTATGGTCATATATACGGTTATCGTCAAAATGCAAGAATATTTCTGATAGAATCTCGGCCGCCGGAAAGAAAAGCAAAAACTTGAAAAGAAATGATTTCGCGTTATAAACCTGTTTTCTCGATGCAGCCGACTTGCTCGCCGGAAAGCAGTAAACAGATTTCTGTCTCGACTCCGTTCTTCGCGTTTGTCGTCATCCTCAGCATTATGAATGAAATCCGGGCGATCGAGCACTCCGGAAGTAGATGCCGTGCAATGCATATTTCCGGCAATCTTCCTTGTTGCCCAGAAGCCATTCTCGAACCGCAGGAACCGGCAAAACATTGTCGACCATTTCGTGCAAAATTGGTCCTGTAAATCTCGAGCAAGAGGTGAACATTTTCCGAAACAAGCAGAGCACCATTATATCCAACATCGTTATATCCCCCCAATGTTAATGTCGACTCTTCTCGGGACTACGTGCTGAACAAGTTAACCAAGAAGGCCCATGATCCTGCCCACCCACTGGTCCTCGCTTCTGGTTTCTCGCCATCATTCACTTACTCAGCGTTACCAAATGACGAATCCGACGGCGATCAATAAATGAAACGTTTCTTCAACTTTCAGAAATGAAGTTAGAAAGCGTTACATGGTGAGTTTTGATGACGTGAAGAGACGACCTCAGATTCACTGTGTATGATGATTAGTAAAAGATGAAACGATTCACAATTAAAATGAGGATGCGACAGGAGAAAATGGTACAAACCCTGAGCATTTTCTTCAAACGTCTTGTTTCCATCATTTCTACCTTTTCGAAATAGTGCGGTTCTTTTTTTTTTTTCCTCTGGACAAGGGAAATAGTATGCTCGTATTGACATTGATGTTCATGTCCGAGTACAATATCCACAGCGTGTACAAGGCCGACCAGGAAAAACACGGAGATGACAGAACCAGAAGACAGCAATGCATAGCCCACATAACCCTACGAGTTATTACCCTAAATCAACACTTCATCTGGTTAGCAGCAGAAGCACTCACAGTACGAAAGCAACGTTGCGCAAGATTGGAAGAACACAAAGAGAAAGATGGAACGGTGCTGCGGAGGAGGGAAGGAGGAAAAAACTTCATGGTTCATGCAGGAAAGGGGCCCACTGAGCCATCTGCACCAGTTGCTCCACAGAGACGATGCAATTCTCGCCTTCTAGGAGCCGCTTCTGCACGTTCGGGGACGTCACCAGGATGTGAAGGAGTTGATGCCTCGGGATGCGATCGAAGATGGAGGCGCCGGCGGTCCCCAGAGTCGACGGGGACGCGAACCGAGCCACGAACGGCCCCGACTTCTCCGGCATCGATTTCAGGACGCTCACCTGCGCCTGCAGGAACTTGACGTACTTGAACGCATTCTCCAGCATCGTAGCTGTGTCCATCTTAGCGGACCATGGCATCAGCCTCTCTAGAGCGCGCGTCCGTTCGCTGATTTTCCTCCGGCGGATCCTCGCCGCCTCAGAAGGAGCCGTAGACTGCCGGTTGACGAGAACCGCAGGGAGGACGCTCCTCGGGGAGCATACTGAGTACGGATCCGTAAAGAATCCTTTCGCCGGCTTGCAGAGGCTTCTCTCAACGTCCTTGAGCGTGTAGGATGACGACGACGATGCAATCTTCCGACGTCTTGCAGCCGGAATCGGGACGGAAGGATCCGGAGCGGTCGCTGGAAAATACTGACGGAAGGCCTCGAGGGACGGTGTAACTGCGTCCGGTAGCGAAGGGAGGAAGCCGTTGTATCCGTGGAAACGAGCTCGTTCCACTTCCACCTTAACTTGACCTGCATGATCTGGGGGTGCTAAGTTTAAGGTTTCCGGCAATGGGGTCAGAAGGAAGGAGTCGGCTGCAGGAAGGCCTTCCATGATCAGGGTTCCGGCGGGCCCTTTGCCGGAAAACAAACAGCAGGAGCGAATGGAAGCTTCGAGTCTGGGGCAGTGGGAGTAGAGCGCGCGGGCAACGAAGCATGGGAGCGTGAGGAGACGGCGAGAGGTTTTAAAGGCGTATCCGACGTGGCACTCTTTCAGACGTGGAGGTAACGCCCCTGGGCCCACTTCACACGCACGGAGACGTTTTTTCTGAGCTTTTCTTTTTCACCCGAAGTATTTCTTTTTTCTTAACGCATGAGCGACGGTACGGCAGACGGACGCTTCGCACGTCTTCCTTTTTCCGGCGTGCGATTTCTGCAACGTGCGGCGTGCTGTAGGGCGATCCGAGCTCCGGCCCAGAAATGACTAAAATGTCCTAACAGATACCGTCGGTGAAGGGTCTGCTGGACGGGGAGTTGCCTGGCCAAGGGCCGCTGGTCGGCGATCGCCTTTCTTACTTACTCGGCGATTCTAACACAATAACTAGTTGGATTAGGATTCAGTACGCGGTCATCTTGCCAATATTTGATCTGAGACCAGAACTGAATCCAGACCCGGGTCTAATTAAACTATAAAGCTAATCCATTAGCGGCAGGATGTGGAGAGAAGCCAGTATCATAAAAGATTCACTTTCAAGGAAGAAAACCAAGTTTATGGAACACATCCTGCTTCCCAAATTCCAAAGACGCACTTTCACCACGCCCCCCATTTGTTATTCCGTCACTAATGAAATTTGTGCTTTACTTTGGGAGCAGAACCAGGCAAGAGTATGGGACGAGAACATGACATCTTCATAACGCTGCAAAGATAAGATACAGTTGAACGTGGTGTTCAACCCAGTCTGTACCACCGAGACATGTGATAAGCTTTCTCGTTGCTTCGCCGGATTCGTTCCAGCCGGGAAACCTTCCTTGAATACAACATTTTGCGTCTTCTCTTGGGATAACAAACAATTTTGGTCGATTCGCATGCCTGGGCATGTTTACTTGAAAAACATGTCCTCAGCGTTGCAAAAGAATTAAAACCAACTTTAAATTTCTAGACATCAAGGGGAAAAAAAACGAAAAAAAGACTCCAACCGCATCAACGAGAAACGAAAACCCCAACTTGCACAAATTAATAACCAATTAGACATACGAAGCCCACAGGGTTTCGGCATTATAACGAACATGAATATTCAGCGGGGAACACCCGAGACGTTCAGATTTGAAGATCAAAGAGTCCACTAGCCGGGACGTGACGATCTGTGCCCGTATAATTTAGAGAGAAGGGTCAGGCCTAGCTCCAGCTTCCATGTCCAGAAAATACGAAAAGACTTCGTGATAGAAGACCATTTTTCAGACACCTAACGGCAAGGGGCATTGCCTATGGCTACATTCATAAGATCACCGACCTTCTTGATAAATGGCTACAACATAGATCCTAGACTATTAGCAAGAGAAAAAAACCCAAAAGAAGATCCTACGATGCTTAATAAATGAATCTTGTGGTGCAAAGCCATGTATAATGACAAAATGCTGAAAAACACGCAAACGGAGAAACTGACACAGGAAGTCTAAATATACCAGATAGAACCCCGTCCTTGAAACCTAAACAAAATTGAAAGAGGGAAACAGAATTCCAATGACAGCTCCAAAAGAAGTCAATTAGTAGCAGTTTTACTTCTTGTCTTCTTTTTCGGCCTCAGCAGCCTTCTTCAATCTCGCTCCAGCATGACGCTTGTTCATCCTCTCCAGTCGAATCTTGTTGTATGCCCTGAATGACTTGAATGACTTCATTTCATCTGTGACCTTGAGAAATTCTACAGCTGTCTTCTCGCGTTCAATGGGCATGTACTCTCCCTGGGATTGTGTGGCAGTGGCAAGCTCCTCAGCAGTAGAATCACCAGCCTGAGGCAAGAAAAGCAAGACGATGAACAAAAGGACTTGAATACCGCTAAAACGGGTCAGCAAATCACTAGAGAGTCATCTGACCTTGAAGTGACGAGCCCGTCTTGGGAAGATAACCAACTTAGCCTTGTAAGTCTTCAGCCTTTGAACATTAGCTTGCAGACCCTCCAAGGAGCGGTTTCTGCGCCTGTGGTCCACAGCGATGCCAATTGTGGGTGCCAGTTTCTTTGAGATTCCAGCAGCCTGCGGAGGAAAACTGAGACTTAAACAAAATTTCACTAATTACACATACAGGAAGCCTTTCCTCAAAGCATGTTAGTGCCTGGCAGTTCACTTCCACTTTTCAGTGATTCAGACTTGTCATTTAAATGCAACATGGAAATTATCTGGCCGCTAGCAGGAAACAAATCAAGACAACCCATACAAGTTAATTCGCATAACCATAAACTGGGAAATACCAGCAAGTGATTCAGGAAATTTGTAAAATAAAATGCTTTAGAAGATAGAGATAACATTTCTTATTGTTTTCACCAATGATCAGAAGGCTTCAATAAGCGGAGAGCCTGGATGACTGCTTAAACAAAAAACTTGCAAGGGCTTATGTATAAACTTGTACTCCTACATAACACAGATTTAAACACAAAATACTGACCATGCTTTTCACATATTCAACTAAAATCTGCAACCTTTTCTTTGCATTTGTAAAGCAACATGCTGAGACAATTTGGAACCACCACTAATTGGTGGCAGTGGGTTCCTTCATAATGCGTTGAACAATTTAACTAAACCAACAACAGGGCGTGAAAATTTGTGACCACCAGCATTTAGTGGCAGTGCTGGTGGTGGATAGTTTTCTAAAAAATGGCTTCCAACAATTTAACTAAACCAACAAGATGGACCGCCATACCTTCAGCTCCTCAAGGGAAAATCCTCTCCCAGCTCGGAGTTTCATATTGTACTTCAGAGTCTGACCATGAACAATAGGTCGAAGAGGTCCAGCAGTTGGCCGTGGGAATATTTTCACAGCCTTCTTCTGTCGAGCTGCAGCAGATACAAAACAAAGCACAAAGCTTACATAAGGAAAAGGAAAATATATTGGCAAAAGTTTTCAAGCAATAGAAAAAGCTGACACTAAAATAGCTGAAAGCCAAGAAAGAACAAAATAAAGCACCATAGCCCTTGCGCTAGCTTAAAAGAAAAAGAAGCAACATAAGAGATCATACCAATGCGGCGTCGTGTCTTCCTGGCCGGTTGGTTGAACCAAGTTCTCACATAGTTCTGCCAATGTTTCTTAAAGTGTCCATTGGGCACAACATTGTTATGCTTAACCATTGCTTACCTGAACACAACAGATAACAGTAAAATTAGGTAATGGCTGCAATATAGTAAAAGCAAAATACACTCTACCAGGCTCTAAAAGAGAAATTAGGTGAAAGCAGGGGGGAAAAAGTCACTCGTATACTTAATTTTTAGGATAGCAACAACACTTTCGTTTTCCTAAATAAAATCAATCAAGCCAATCAAGGAGATTATAGGCACAAGGAAAAAAATAAACACAATAGATGCAAAAAACCGGGACAAACAAACACAGGCGCAACATGGAGTTATTAGAGGCAAGCAATCAAAGAAGGCGCCCCATTTCCGAACTCATATTACAAGTCACAAAGTTACAAAATTCTCAGCCATTAGAACAGTGTTACGTAACATTAGGACACCAAGACACAGAAACATGGTTTTGGAGTCGGTAGCACTGCAGCAACAAGGCATCCTTTCTACACACATTACTTTCTGACAATCAGTGAAGAATTCAGTACACATGTAAAATCATGCAACTGAAACATGGTAAGAAAACCATTTCAATGTGCCCAGTCGCGATTTCATGAGAAATCCAAGTTAAGCAAATGTGAAACAGCGGAAATGGCAAACAGATGCATGCAAAATTTTCAAGAGAAAAGTAAAAAAATCGAAATCATCTAAATAAAAAAGATATGCGAACCGAAAGCCAGAGTCTACAAATGGACAGCAATCACACAAGCTCATGTAAATTCAGTTTTGGCGTCAAGGTGAGTCGGATCCCGAAGATGATGCCTCAAACATAATCAGAACTCTTTAAAGGATGCAGTAATAATCCTATTAGAACCAGACTGGTCAAAGGATCACCACTTCGGGCAAACTGAAAAGAACTATTGGTTACCGATGCATCGCACGCCCCTTACCGAGGGATAAAACGAACGAAAAGCTATAAACAAGACCGATCCAACACTTTCCCAAATCTAAGATGGGATAATCCCAATCCTATTAGAACCAGACTGGTCAAAGGATCACCACTTCGGGCAAACTGAAAAGAACTATTGGTTACCGATGCATCGCACCCCTTACCGAGGGAGAAAACGAACGAAAAGCTATAAACAAGACGAATCCAACACTTTCCCAAATCTAAGATGGGATAATCCCAATCGATTGGACATTAAAAGGTCATTTTCAAAATGAAATTGGATGGGTGTTGAAGCTATGGGTGATTCAGAGTACACGATCTGTTCACATCAGCGATAACTACTTGCAGGTACCGCTCAGTCGAGATGAAGGGGCATCGATAGCACATTCTTTCCACTTCTTCTATGAGTGGGCAACGAGGGATATTAAGTTAGCAGATACCATTTCTACAAAAGAAAAGGACCAAGAAAAACACAAACAAAGCTACGTCACATCGACGCGGGCACTCAGACCGCTGCTGCGGCTTCATTTCGGCAAAATCAGTTGGAGGAGGAGAAAGAACTAGAAGGAAACGAGAAGAAGAAAGGAGGGGGTACCTGGCGTGAAGGCGGGAGCAAGAGATGCAGCAAGAGCGGCCGCCAAGTAGGGAGAGAGCGGGCAGCGAACCGGGGAAAGGGAGGGAAGGGAAAAGATATAGCTAGGGTTTTATCAGTTTTTCTCTTCTTACTTCCAAACCCCCATTTTCAGTATAAGTTCCAAAGAGAGCCTCCTTTTACGTTGACACATACTTCTTTTACAATTGACAGGCACTCTTTTAGCGTGCGCGGCGCGCTTTCAGTGTTACAATCTAATCAATGTCATTAAATTTGGATTCACTCGAATCAATCAAAATCAAAATTGTTCGTGAATATGATCGGTATATATTTTAAATTAAAAATAGTAATTATAACAACAGAAAATTTCTAAAAAATCCACAATCCCACTTGTCAAGCATGGATGCTTGTTATGTGTGAGTTATGGTATGTGGGCACATGTTGTAGACAAGTTTTTTAAGCATATTTTGCTCCCAAATATATTAACATTTATATGGTGAACTCGTACAATGGTCAAATTATTGTTAAGAATTGCGTATAACGAGGTAAATTTACCGGGGTAAATTTAACTGGAAAAATTTACAGGATGAAATTTCTCCCTCTTCCAATTTGAGGCCATGTTTGATGGTCGGGTGAAATTTAACGCGGTAAATTTAACACTGTTTGATGGACAAGAAGAATTTAACGTGGTAAAGTTAACCCTGTTTGATGCAGATGAAAAATTTAACGTGGTAAATGATTTTGTTTTGTGTCTTCTCTTCCCACGTCTTTTTTAAAACCTTCCGCAAACTCAACTTCCCCGTTTCTACAACAATCCATAAAAAGCAACAAGAACATACTTCTTGACTAAGATTAAGACCAAAAATGTGAAGAGAGAATAAAATGAGAGTTTAACAATCTAGCATATAAAGAGAGAATGCAGTCATAACATGCACCTAATATGATACAATAATGTTCCACTCAGAACAATTCAGTTACTCAGCATGATGTGCATATAAATGTGCATATAAATTATAAATGTGCCCATGTAAGAAGTTTTTTATACACACAAGCAATATGTTACAAGAAGCAATGTGCCCATCTAAGATTTATTTATGAATCACCCAACATCTTGCATGTTTTCTTTTATTATACATCAGCTTCTAGTTGGTAGTTTTTTATACACACAAGCAAGAGGGTGGACTAAGCTGGATCACTTCTATGTATACATCAGCTCGATTCTATTGGTCACCTATGGAAGCAATCAGCACCTGATCAAAAGCCCTGCATAAAAGGTCTAATACTCACCCTGAGATCAGTATATCTGCAGTATCCTAGGATTACAAGTTCAGGAGAACATGAGAAAGATAATCCTGCGATTTTATTCCTTACAGAATGCTCAGTACCAAATTCTTCCATCCCTGCTCAACACAGAACTAGTGACCGACAATCAACATTACTATTTTGGAT
>JAANDH010000790.1:51229-63453 GCA_011799765.1 Nymphaea thermarum | reverse complement strand
TGCGTCGGGTGTCGAGAGGGATCGGGCGGATTTCAGACGACGAGCTGCGGACGACGAGCTTCAGACGACGAGCGTCTCTCTCTGCGGAGCGGAGCTGAGAAGCCTTCAGACGAGGAGCGATGCGTCGGGCGTCGAGAGGGATCGGGCGGATTTCGAGCGGTAGAAATTTCAACCGCTCGAAAGTCCGAGCTCCGAGCTCAGACTTTTGAGCGGTTGAAATTTCTACCGCTCCAAATACGTTCGAGCAGGAGAATTTTAATCGCGTTTGATGCGTTTTTGATCGGGCGGGTGAAATCTCACCCGCCCGTACCGATTTCGACCGCCGGGGTAAATTTACCCCGGCAATCAAACAGGACCTTAGTGAAGTGAATGCCCAAATTCACACCCTTCCTCTTATCCCGTGGGTTTCAGGTCTTCTCTCCTCTTTTTACACTTTGTGGTCGTTCAAGGCTCGGGGGACGTATACCCAATTCGACTTAATTGGACTTAGACTATATTGTAGATTTGATTAGCACATCATCTCATGGCATTTACATGATATGATCTTTATTGAATCTCAGTTAGATCTCAAACTTGGATCTGGAGTTGATTATGATACGACAGACCGGATCTGAATCAAGTTAGGAAACAGATCACCGTTCTGCATCATATTAGCAACTGGATTCGGCTAAACGGGTTTAAATTGGGGTTGCATGTATCTAACCCACTAACATCCGACACATGGAATGGATGTTTTCTTCTTTTGTAAGGAAAAGTTTACTAGGGTGAGAATAGATCACAGTGGGAATATACCCAGTTTCAAGACGAGGGTGATCATTATGTGTAAGCCAAAATTACCTGAGATGTTATTTTACTTCTTTTTGCTAATTCCCTTTTGCGTTTCTCTGCTTCTTATTGTCCTCCCTTTGAGGTGGTAGTGAGGTTCTTGCTGCAAGATGGGCATTTTCTCTGACGCTTTGTCTACTAGTTTTCTTCACTTTGAGCATGCCTTCCTTCGTCTTTTAGTCCGTCTATACTATTCCTTTCATTCTTATTGTACATGTTTCAATATTTCATTTTTGCAAGTTCAGCCGGCTGTTTCGAATCCCCATTTGCTTGCTTTGTGTTGCTCTTCTTTGCCTGGTGCAGGTTTCCACTTACTTTTATTCTTCGCTCTGGTTATTTCGGCAAATGTCAGGTCCCTAACTTACAGTACGAGGCAGCTAATCCGCAGGTCTAGATCCTTTTCATTTCTTTCAGCAGGTGAATGCCCTGCAATTCTCTGATTTGTCCTATCTTTTTTTACTATGGTTCCTTTTCCTGTAAGTGTTTTTGGTCAGCTAGGCCGTTAGCCTTCAATTGTTAGTTTAAATAAGTCAGTTTAGTTTAGCTTGTAATTGTTTCCACAGTCAAGATTTTCTGATGGATGCAAGTGCCATCGTAGGTGGCGTTTTTCTTGCCAGAAACTATGGATCAGCCACTACACGATACAATGGTTGGAACTGAAGGTAGTGAGGGTGGGGAAAGAAGTAACAGCTCAATCTGTCCTGTGTGATGCAAGTGTGAGCATTTTGTCACCTCCAATTTACTTACCCGTCTCAAATTTGAACTTGCTGCAGTTTGCATCTCTAGACTTTGAGTACAAAATCACTTCCTATCCAAGCCACTTTACAAAGAAGCAAACTGAGAATCTGTCTATGGTACTGTAATGGGTATGTTGGCTGTTCCAGCACGGTTCTATTATAAAATCATCACTGCCGCTTCCAAAGGTATACGTATTCACATGCTTCCAATGTGTTAAGAGAGACGGGAGAAACAGGAGTTTGATGATAGTGATCTAAACCGAAAATTAGGCACTAGTCTCCATACTGTGATCCGTGGAATGGCCTGACATTGTGTTGATGACGTGCTGTGATTCCTTTTAATGTATGTTTAATCTGTTCTGACGCTTATCCACGAGGAGTACGTGAGTGAGACTATATTCTCCCATAAGCAGTACTTTTCTCAACTACTAAGAAGTCCACCTTGAGGGATAATACAAGATCTGGGTGGCAGAATTTTTCTCATGTGGTAAGAGGGGGGAAGGAAAAGAGAATGGGAATTGTAATTTAAATCATAGAACATGGAAAGAATTTGAAAAATGCAATTGAAAGGACACAATTTTCTGCCATTAATTGCTTAGGTTGCAGTGACAGAGAGGTTCACGCAATGCCGTCGGAGAGACAACAAAGAGCACTAATAAAAGCTTTCTGTAAGTACATTTCTAACATATTTGATATTCCAGGTCCTTCCTCCAGCCCCCTGGATCTTAATTGCTATGTCTGAGTTATCGTAATTGTCATGTTGGCTGAAAAAATTTGGACTCTGGTGCTCATCTTGCCTCACTCTGCTAAAATTTTCAAATGAGCCAAACTAATTGTACGCATGCTTCTGTCAAGTTATGTTGCCTCCATCTAAATAGTTTCTTGAGATTTGGAAGGACCGGCAAAGTAAACGTGTGAGTTGTTCACCTACTGCTGTTTCTTTTTCCTTGGTTTCTTTTTTCTTCTCTGAATCTGTCCATAGAGGCATTTCATTCTCATGGTCTTTTGTGCCTTAAATATCGAAATCTTCATTAGAATCTCCGTAATTTGATACTGTTTTTTTTATGCAACATGCCATTCTAATTGATTCTTACTTTCTACATTTATGTCCACCATGTTCTTGGCAAGTAATCAATAATGGAATGGGACCATTGCAGGAATCCCGTGGAAAAGAAACAGAAGCTGGCCTATAGAGTTCGGATAAGCCTTTATGAAAAAGATAATGATCATGTTTAGGGAGAAAACTGGAAGTTATAGACAGTAACGAGAATGTTAGGGATGCAGATGCTGAGCTCTGGAAAGAACTTTGGCAGTTCGAAATCTGAATGGTACTTCGGCTCAAAGAGGTTCAAGCATTTCTTCGAGTTAATCAAGCTTTTGGGAGAGATACATAGAGATCATCCACTTACTGTAATCGGCACATATATTTTCTCAGAGCTGGATAAGTTAGAGTTTGAACCTGCTTCAAAATTTTTTCTGTTCGCTTGCCAATGCTGTTGAAACAAATTGAAAAAGAAATCAAGAGCCAGTTGAAAGCATGAATCTGCATTTGGAAAATGCACTGGATATATCTAATGATGGTGTTTTATTTTTCTTGCTCTCTCGCATTTTTTTGTTTCCTATATCCGATCAGTATCCATATAATGAGTTTTATCCAAATCAAAAAATGGCATTCGTTTGTTGAGTATAAGAGATTTCGTAAGAATCTAGAATCAAAGGCCGAGATCTGTTTGGATTCTATAACTTGGAATTGTAGATTGCTTAAGCTTTGAAACATCAATATTCATCTTTATGATTCGTCGATTAGAAAAGTATGAAAATTGGTCAGCTGAGTTCGAATTTCTGTTGGTTTTAGTCATCTTTTACGCTGGAGAAGAGATGACGGAATAGAGGTCTCTATCTCATTTGGTTGTGTGATGTGTTGCTAGAAGATGAGTTTAATATGAACCGCACAACTAGAGACCAGTCTCCATTGTGCAGACTGCAACGTCACTATCCACACGTCATGATCTAAGGTGAAGAATCCGTTCATCCGTGGATGGATCCTCACCCTTGATCCCATAAAAGAATAGTACGCGCCCTCGGTGTATATGCAGTCGGCCTTCCCGGATGAGGAAAGGACGCCGAACATTTCAGCAGCACTTCCTTCTACAATGTTCCGCATCTACACATAGACATCCCGAGTCTTCCTCACGACCATGGCCGGAAAAACCATGCCGGAGCCGGGCATAGCCTCACCCCTCCTTCAAGACCATGCCGTGCCTGAGCCCGGAGACGTCACCACGCTGGGCATTGATGCCATGTTACAGAAATTCTCAGGCGAGTTCGGCATCTGGCAGCTCCGGCACTTCGTGCTCACCAGTCTAGCTTGGGCACTGGAAGCATTTCACACCATGGTCATGATATTTGCCGATAGAGAACCGGGCTGGCGGTGCACCCAGCTGCGATCGTCGTCCTGTGGGCCGACTATTTGTGCGTCGGAGCCGGGCTCGTGGGAGTGGATCGGCGGCAAAGGGCTGTCGACAGTATCAGAGTGGGGGTTGGTCTGCTCGGAAAGATACAAGGTCGGCTTGGTTCAGTCCGGCTTTTTCGCCGGATGTTTGCTCGGTGAGTTCTTTTAGCGATTGACCCGGTTCACATAACACGTATCCACACATGTGCATGAGCACACACACACACACATATTTGATCGATGAAGCTCATATATTCTGATTACTGAAGCTCAGAGTAGTTTTCACAAGAACAGGGATCGGATAATAAGCGAAGAACAAAATTAGTGACCGACACCAAAATTAAATTTAATAATATGGCTAGAGTAAACCAGTTCCAATACAAGATTGATCATGTAGATGTTCGAACACTTAGAAATGGACATTCGAACTATGTATTAAATGTTCATATGGCGAAAACTGATTTTATAAATTAGGCTTAAGGGATCAGTGGCTATAACTTATGATCTCACAAGATCTTATCTATACATTAAAAAGAAGGCATAATTTCTTTTCGATAACAAACAAAAATATAAACCTTATCTGCACATTCAAAAGGACGTAATTTCTAAGACATGGGGAAAGGTTTAGGTGCGTGCTTGTGCTTCTTTCATAGGGGGAATCCAATGGATATTCTTGTGCTGTCATTCACGTGGTTGGACTTTGATCGGGAAGCGTTTTGGCTTGTGAGGACCAGAATACGGCAAATTAAAGACAGCAGCTTCATTTAGACTTTAGTGGGTCTGGTCGGGGCAGTGACTGTTCTATAAGCATCAACCTCTTGAGTCAACTAAAGCGGACAAAGGTCTAATGATGGTCACTAACCAGTGGCGGTGCAGCATAATGTTTGTTCATTTTTACATTAAGTAGGGTTCGATATATTTGGTTGTTTATATATATAGAGGTGTCCCTAAAATCAATTAAAATTATTGTCATATGAATTTTCTCAAGTGAGAAAACTATAGTAGAGTTTTCTCAATTGAAAAACTTTCGAAGAAGACTTGCTTCATCGAGTGTGACTTTTGATTCTTATTCATTGTCATATGAATTCAGTTCTCGAGAAAAAGTTAAAATTATCTCCTAGATGGTTTCTGCCTACCACGAATGGACGACGATATGAACCACAGATCTGTCGTTGCAAAGAAAAATAAAATAAAATAAACAAATCATCAAGTTCATCACTAACTTACAAGAAACTGATGTTCAACATGTTACTCTTGAAGTGACCGACAAAGTTTAAGCCTTAAGGACAATTATTCATTCATCTGTTACTCTATTGCTGTTAGCAGCTTACCATATCCATGTGATTGCAAGTGATTTAAAATCACTTTGTCAACACTTTTTTAAATTTACTGGTGTCAATTTTGCAAAAGAAATTAGTTTTGATTGACACATTTATGCTCAAGCTGGGGCCGATTTGAAATAATATTGTTGAAGACACAGCTTCGGATGATCTTCTGAACAGCAAGATACAGGATGCATTCGTTGTTTCCTTTAGTAAATCTTTGAACATTTTACTAGAGAAAATGAAAGGCGAGTTAGTTTGGACCAATACGAAAACGACTTCCTGTGGAAACTTGGAAAGGTCCAAAGTTTCACAAAAGGAAAAGCCCCACCATTTGCAGTTCTTTAGATACTTAATTTCTAGTAGAGGTACTTGCGTTGTTCTCATAAGCACCAACCGGAAGTCTAGATCATGGTGAGCAATCTGGCCTGTGAATTGATAAACTTTTTGTGGAAGAAGAAAAAAGCATGATGGCGTTGTTGTATTTTGTAGTGATTGATGGGACAAAGAACAGGAAGAAGGCAGTACAGCCAAGTGTTTGCCTGTATTAAAGAAACAATTGAAAAAAGTAGCCATGAAGTTTAAAAGGAAAACATCCCTTCCTAACTTATTTATTTATTCATTTATTTTCTGTACATAAACGAGATCAGGAAAATGATGACAGTAAGACAATATTATAAGTTCAAGCAGCGACACATGGGAATGTCTGAAAATGAAGACAATAGTCATTTGGTTGCTGATCGAAGGCTGAGAGATTAACGAACGGAAATAGCTTGATTATAAATCAATCATCCAAAGTTGTTCAAATATCAGCCTCTGTGAAATGGTTGGAGCTGGTTTGCTAAACACCAAGGATTTCAATTTGAACATTAATATCCACTTAAAACAATTTTCCAATCATCTTTTTCACCAAATCTTCTGGTTGATGGCGAGCAAGAAATGACGAACATCAAACTGCTATAGCTATATGGGCCTTTTATCTTCCATGCAGGGTTTTGTAACGATTCAAAGAACAATCAATTTCTAGCATGGCAAGGGCTTTATACTGCCAGAGCATTTTCATATATAAAAGCTATTTGATGGTTGGCCAATCATAGAATGAAGCAAGTGCTCCTTGATGTTTGATACCAAACCTTCTCCCCATTTCTTTTCCGTTTCAGGCGCCGGAATATTCGGTCATCTCTCTGATTCGTTCCTGGGGAGGAAAGGAACACTTACTACAGTGTGCATATTGAATGGCATTATGGGTCTCCTAACAGCGGCCTCACCAACCTACTGGGGGTACCTCATACTCCGCTTCCTAACTGGAGTTGGCACAGGTGGTGTAGGCCTATCCGCATTTGTATTAGCTACTGAGCCTATAGGCCCCGGCAAGCGTGGGGTTGCCGGCATGTCAACCTTCTACTTCTTCTCTGCAGGCATTGCTATCCTCTCCGGCATAGCCTACATGTTCCCTTCATGGCGCATGCTCTACATCATCACCTCCATCCCCTCCCTCCTATTCGTTCTCTCCATCATCCCCATCATCCACGAATCCCCACGTTGGTACCTCGTCCGTGGCCGGCCCTCTGATGCCATGAAAATCATGCGTGAAATCGCCGATCGCAACAGAAACTATCTCCCTCCGGGAATCTCTCTCTCGCTTGATGATAGCAGCAGCAGTAATGTTGACAGAAATGAAACAGAAATATGCTCCAGTGATTCCGCCTCAGGCAACCTCATTGACGTCATTAGATCACCGATCACTAGGTTCAGGTTGTTCTTAATGGTGATCATCAATTTTTCCTGTGCCGTTGTTTACTATGGCCTCAACCTAAACGTCGTCAATCTACGGACCAACATTTATCTGAATGTTTTTCTGAATAGCGTTGTTGAGATGCCGGCGTATACAATAACAGCACTGCTCTTGGCGACGGTAGGGAGGAGATACTTGACCATGATGACAATGTGTTTTAGTGGACTCTCTTGTTTTGCGGGGTGCCTAGCGCTGAGTAAAGGGTATTATTACATGCTAGCAAGAATGATCTCTGGAGTGATGGGAATTTTTGGTGTGGCAGCAACCTTCAATCTGTTATTCATATATACAGCAGAGTTGTTCCCGACGGTGGTGAGGAACGCTGCACTGGGATGTGCTACGCAAGCCGGGCAGGTCGGCGCAATCCTGGCGCCGCTGGTGGTAGTATCAGGAAGTGGTGTAGCTTTTGTAGCATTCGGCACGTGTGCAACCGTGGGAGGGCTGCTGGCTTATTACTTGCCGGAAACATTGAACCAACCACTGTATGATACTATGGCTGGAATTGAAAGCAGTGTTGGAGGGAAAGTATGAGAAACAGGGTATGTGGAGGGGAAGCTACCAATGCAATTGAAATCATTCTCCTTTTCTCGTCTCCTGCCTGGTTTTAGTTCTCGTGAGAGCAGTAAATTTGTTTGGCCCTCCCCTGGTTTTAGTTCTCACGAGAGCAATAATTTTGTTCTCATGAGGGCAATAGAATTGTTTGGCCATTCATGGAGAGCACGAAAAGCAAAAAAGAGAAGTTTCCCCCCAAATTCATGTCTGATGTTTAAAATGGTCGCACGCACGTATACAAACACACACACACACTCTCTCTCTCTCTCTCTTTCTTTCTCTCTATTCTATATATATATATATATATATATATATATATATATATATATATATATATATATATATATATATATATATATCGCCATTCGTATTTTCGTGACGCTGAGGAATGTAAAGACGACATAGAAGCAGCACATGAGACGGCTCTCTCTCCTCTCGTTCCTCTCCCTTTCCTGAATGATCTGATATAATAGTTGAATGAAATGCCTGTTTCCTAGAGAATACCAACAAATGTGACAGAGAGAGAGAGAGAGAGAGAGAGAGAGAGAGAGCAAATAATATATTTTATTTGTGAACAAAATAGACAAGCTACTTTTTTCTAAAAATGCCCTTGTTCCATAACCATGAACCTCACTCAAGTCACTAACTTCCTTCACCTTCCAAAAACCAAGATAACAGAGGAGAGAGAATACAGTGCCTCAGAAAAGCAAAAGCACAAGACAAAGATTGCATCACTTAAATCAAGCTGATTTTCTTTTAGATTTCTGCATCACATACCCAATAAACATGGACAGGAAGCTGAGAAGTGAAACACCAGCAAAAATGGGTATAATCAGTGCATATTCTTTTGGCAAAAAGTATTTGTGGATGAAGTGATCACTGTCCACAAAAGGCTGCAGCAAATGAAAGACAAATAAGTAGATGCAAGAGATAAACCAAATGAAAGAAAATTTCTAAGTGAGGCGTGGGAACTCAAAAGCAAAATCTAGGATTGCACGGAAACCAACCAGAATAATGACCCAGAATGTGTAATAGGTGAAGATGGACAAACTGATTAAGGACAGCACCAAGCCTACGGCCTTGTCTGCTAGTTCCATCTGTTTCTTCTGTCTCTTGCCTGTAGTGATGATTGTACACGGATAACCACTACCTTCAAATCAGAAACCACTGTTTAAATCAGAAAAGAACAAAAATCAGTAAGGCCTAAGTAGTTGAATACATGGAGCAAAAGAATCTACGTTTCACGTCACGCGTAAAATCAACTGCTTTCCAAGAACGAAATGCTTACTCTTCAATAGACAATGAATAGCTAGATCACTATCTTTCTTTTTAAGAGAAAGAAAAAGACACAGCAATTTAAAGATCGTTCAACTCTTTGAGAAGAAAAATGCTCACGAAGAAGTCCATCAAAACAAAAGAAAAAGATTAGAAACTACATTTTTCAGAATTAGATAAACCACGAAATTATTCTCTTATCAAAATCCATCCCTAAGACCCTGTTCCCGTGAAGTATTATTCTGCAGTGTTGTTGGACCGAGAAACTAGTAATCGATGTTGGGCAGGAACTCCATATGACATAATCTTGGTAGCACTAGCTATCTTCTGTACGTAGCACATAATAACATAAGTTGAACCAAGAACTAAAGATCTAATAGTTGTTTAGGACAGCAAGCATCTGTAGGCTTCAGTCAGATGGATGAATCATCGCTAAATCCGTATAATAACTTAGAACATTTCGGAAGACTTTTATCATGAAACTAACAAAACCAGGAAAAAAAGCGGAAACAAATTAACAAACCAAACCTACCAATCAGCAGCATAAGCAAATTTCTGTTGAGGCTTTTCATCAAACATTTTGTAGGCAACCCACCATAATCCACAAACGGAACAAACGGACATAGCACCGGAATTGCGAAAGAAAAACAAACGAGTTCAGCTCATCAGTCCCACCCTTCTCTATTCTGGAATTTCCTGCCTCCAACAAATTTCTTCGTTTTGGCGGAAATTACAAAGCAAAGACCAACCCAACCCTACCTCCATGAACCGTCGAAACTTACCGCGATTCATTACAAATGCTAAGAGAATCAACACCTTACGACTATAAAAACTTCCCATAAGAACCAAACCGTGATGGTTAACAAAATCATGACTAACTTCAAATTTAAGGCACTAAAACTCAAAATAAAGATAAGATTCTGAAATTCCCAAATAGGAAAAGGTAGAAGATCGGATGGGCACAGAGCGTGACAACAAGGCATGAACTTACGGGCAAAAAATGACGGCGATATCCAAGACAATCTCCCCCCGTCAGCAACAGGTCCCGGCAAGGGCAAATCACGAGATCGGACGTCCACTCCGGACCGGAGTCTTTGCCAACAAAACCGGTATCTGTCATCTACTTTACCCTTAACTCATTATGACGCGAAATAACTCATTATGACGCGAAATAATGTCCAATTTGAGGATCCAAGGACCTGAAGGGACCCAATGCGGCTCTTACCATTATAGAACCATCAAACACGGCCTTCTTTTCAGGTTTGGGAGTCGGATTGTGAATTTTAAGTTTTTTTTTTCTTTTTTTAACTCGATTGGATTTCAAATGTTTGTTAAGTTCAAATATGCATTAGATTCAACAAGAATATTTTATAAGGGAACTCAATTTCATTACAATACTTGGATTCAAGTTTATGAAGACTTACAAACTAGAACTAATTGTGAATTCAACGTCAAATAGCATCCGAAGCATTGACCCCGGCGTCCACAAGTAACAACTTAAACTGGTTGGATTTGAAACAGCTAAATATTTTGGTAGCTGGGTCAAGTTGGAAACCCAGTACAGTTAAAGACCCCTTATGTAACTCCTCTATATAAATGAGTCTCTCCACCAAAGGAAGGCAAGAAAGAAATGATAGACTAGTGGACGTAGGCCTATTGGCTGAACCACTTTAAAAATTCATGTCCATTTAATTATTCATTCATTTTGATTTCTTACATGGTATCAGAGCTACTGGTCCTTGTTAGTGTTGCTGCTAGATCCTAAGGATTACATCTTGTGTTGCCGTGTTTCATTCTCATGGCAAATCAAGAAGCATCATCAAATACGGGAGTCAACTTTGATACGGGTATGAATTTTCTTGCTTCTCCTCTTCAGTACCCAAGCAATTTACAGCATTTCCTCACCATCAAGTTAAATGCTGAAAATTATCTTATTTGGGAATCTCAATTCACTTCAATTTTGATCTCATTTGATCTTATGGGATATATTGATGGAAGCAAACTTGCTCCATCAATGTTTAGAAGTGGAACAACTGAAATTTGTTTAGAATATATTGAATGGTTGAGAAAGGATCAACTACTTTTGAGTTGGATTAAGTCCTCTCTATCTGAAGCAATACATACCCAAATTATTGGTTTAAAAACCTCTCTAGAGGTTTAGAGCGCTCTTAGGCAGTCATATGTCGCTCAATCTAGGGCTCGAATAATGCAGTTAAAATCACAGTTTCAAGATCTGAAAAAGGGATCTAGTTCTATAAATGTTTATATAAACAAAGCAAAAGCTATTGCTCATCAATTAGTCATTGCATCCAAACCTGTTGATAAAGATGATCTTGTTCTTCAAATTCTTAGAGGATTGCCAAGTGAATATTTGCTTTTAAAATTAGTATGGAAACTCGAAAGGACCCTGTCTCTTTGAATGAACTTCATGGGCTTCTTCTCATACAAGAAGCCAATTTAAAGGAAGATGATTCTCAAACTTTTGAATCTATTATGTCGGCTGCGAATACTGCCTCAAAACAAGTTTACAATAAGCAAACCAACTACAGAGGTCATGGTAGAAACAACTACCAATCTAGAGGAGGAGTCCGAAAAAGTGAGCAATACAAAGGTGATCGTCTTGTATGCCAAATATGTGGAAATGTTGGTCATATTGCAAAGTTTTGTTGGTCATATACTAACTTGCTTAAAGAGAAAGAGACAATGTCTCCTCAAGCATATCATGCAGTTTCTTCTAGCACTCTGAATCAAGACATTGAAGATAACAATTGGTATCCTGACTCCGGTGCGACTCATCACATCACCAATGATATCAATAACTTGTCCATTCATGCCAAATACAAAGGTGGAGATGCAGTAAAAATCGGAGATGGATCAGGTTTGAGAATTTTTCATATTGGTTCTTCAAAGACATCTCAAAATTTAGTTTTAAATGATCTCCTTCATGTGCCCAAAATAACAAGAAATTTGTTATCTGTACAACGTTTTTCTAAGGATAATGGAGTCTATTTTGAGTTTCATCCTAATATATGCTATGTTAAGCAGCAAGGAACGGGAAAAACTCTTTATCAAGGAACGAGCAGTGATGGGCTATATAAGATAGACCTTAGTAGCAGAAAAAAGGAAGCACAACTTGGAGAAAGACATACTATTGGACAGTGGCACAAAAGACTTGGTCACCCTTCATTTTCCATTGTTAAGAAGGTTTTGAACAAGTGTGATTTGTCTTATTATGATGATTGTTTGAATTATTTGTGTGAAGCTTG